>JANKOE010000008.1:42185288-42199277 GCA_026284465.1 Erythroxylum citrifolium | reverse complement strand
TGATAGGCACTCAATCACAACAATAAGAACGAATGTGAGTCTCATGCATATAACATTCATATAAGATTGAAATTCATTAAATGATTTGCAAAGTTGAAGAGAGTGATAAATTGATATAAACTATTGCTATACTTGGTTACGTGAATTGTGTGATCATATGAGATGCCATGTTATGTGAATATCAGGAATAATTATATGTTTTGACTGAATATTTGTGATATATGTGATGTTTATAAGTAATCTGGTTAATTCATCAATGATGGTTCACTCATTAAGTTTGCAAAACTCATCAAAAATTGTAATGTGATTTTTTTAGGTTATGAGGAATTATACAGCTATGCTAAATGAAGCATAACCACTGAGGTTTGATATGGATTAGGGGTCGGGATCAGTTTGCACTTGCATATGTCTTCAATGATTTTATTTTTGAATAATGTTCTGTAAAGATTGTACAAAGTGTATGTAATGATTTGGTAATGAAATGATTTTATGATTTCAAGTGTTTTGAATATGAAATGAGCCCAAGTTATTGTCGAATACTAATGTTGGTAGTAATTGTAACTTGAAAATGGAAATGTTTTTAAATGATATGGGCCCGATTTAACTAGTGATTTCTGCTCTGCTTACATGTACCTTGTTTTAAAGAAACAAAACTTTCGTAATGAATTTTGACTGAATGATCATTCTAGCATGCCACCCTTGCAGGGTACATACTCGGATATCACTATAGATGTCGGGTACGTGTCTTGCGAGAGTGGGGTGCTACACCACATATCCTCTGGTCCCCGATGGAATAGTCAACACCGGTGTAGTAGTCAACTGATGTTTCAGCTCCTCAAAGCTCTTCTAACATTCATCATTCCATTTTAATGCTACATTTTTTCTCAGAAGTTTTGCCAGAGGGGCTGATATCAAAGAAAACCCCTCAACAAACCTCCGGTAATATCTGGCTAATCCTAGGAAGCTTCAGATTTCAGACACATTCCTCGGAGCTTCCCAATTCATCACTGCCTTTATCTTCTTTGGATCCACTCATATGCCTTCTCCAATCACTATATGTTCTAAAAACATTACTTGATGCAGCCAAAATTCACACTTACTGAATTTGGCATGCAGTTATTTCTCCCTCATAATCTGCAGTTTTAACCTCAAATATCTGGTATGTTCTTCTCTGCTCTTTGAATACACCAAAATATCATCGATAAACACTATCACAAAGCGGTCCAGGTAGGCTAAAACACCTTATTCATCAAGGCCATAAATACTGTCGGGACATTAGTTAACCCAAACGACATTACTAAAAAGTTGAAGTGCCCATACCTGCTCCTAAATGCACTTTTAGATACATCAGCCTCGGCTATCTTCAACTGATAGTATCCCGATCTCAAATCCAGCTTAGTGAATACCTGAACTCCCTGCAACTGATCAAGCAAGTCATCAATTTTAGGAAATGGGTACTTGTTCTTCACTGTCACCCGATTTAGTTGCCTATAATCAACGCATAACCTCAAAGTCTCATCTTTCTTCTTTACTAAAAAAAATAGAGCTCACCAAGACGAAACAATGGGTCTAATAAAACCCTTTTCCAACAACTCTTATAGTTAAGCCTTCAACTCCTTTAATTCCTTTGGTCCCATCCTATATAAAGGAATGGACACAAGAGTTGCACCTGGAACTAAATCAATTGTAGACTTCATCTCCTGATCTAAAGGTAAACCAGATAGCTCGGTGGAAAACACATCCAGAAATTCCCTAACCATGGGAATGTCTTGCACATTCTACTCAGCTCGAGTATCAATGACATGGGCTAGATAGGCCTCACATCCACCTTGCATCATCCTTATTGCACTCATAAATGATATCAACCTGGATGAAACTGCTTGACTAATTCCTCTGAAAACTGCTCTCGGCTAATTAAGAGATTCTAGTACTACCTTCTTGGTATAGCAGTTCATGATAGCCTTATGAGCAGTGAGCTAATCCATGCCTAGGATAATATCTATCTCTCTCTCATCTTTAGTATAATCAAGTCTACCTCCAATTCTTCTTGATCAATCCAAATCAAGCATCTCTTACAGACCTCTCCTATAACTGTAGTACTACCTATTGGTGTACTCACTTCTAATCCATACTGTAATAACTCTCTATCACAATGCAGCCCAGATGCCAGATGTGATGCGACAAAGGAATGCATAGATCTTGGATCTAGCAATGCAAATGCTTTATGATCATAAATAAGTAGCGCACCTGCAACGACATCCGGAGAGTCCTGAACCTCCTGCCTAGTCATAGCATACACTCGGGGCCGAGACTACGGCTGGCTGTTCCGCACCTCAGTCCTGACAAAAGGACTCCCAGAGAAAATATATATGTATATATCTAGATTAAGTTCATCTCTTTGAAAAATAGCAATTGGCATCTTAAAATCACCAAAAGCATCCTTATAAATCTTTATTTGTGAGCTTAAGAGATCTTACATCATCGCATGGGGAATAATTGTTGTAATAGTTAACAGCATTCCCATATTAACTTCAACTTTCTTTGTAAAACATTATCTGAAATAGAAACTAGGATTCAAAAATGATTTAGCCATAAATAATGGAGAATAAAGTTGCCCTTCTCATCTCTCATTGATAACTGCAAGATAGGGTGTATACAAAGAATGTCTATTTTCATATTAACGTTAATTGCTTCCTTTGTTCTCTCCATAGTATCATAAAAATAACTCGTTATTGCTTTCTCATTACTATCAGCCAGACTAAGTACCCTCACCAGAGGCTCACAAACTAGGATGACAAATTGACATTGGGATAAAAATTCTTTGCCTTCAAGTATAATTCTATAAACTTCCAATCCAACATTAAACCTAACAACTGAAATGTAACCTATTTATCACTTGTAAACATTTGTCTCAACTCTTTTTTCATTTTAATAAAATACTGAAGTGATAAGAAATTAGTTGCAATTCTTGTAATAGTAGGATGACACAAATTCCTACGATTGTTGAAACTCTTTCTCATTAAATTCAAAACTCATGCACTATTGTAGATGAACTTGGTCATCTGTTTTGCTTTTTACATAGTCTCATCAATAAAAGGAAAATACCTAACATCTCCTATATTTTTCAACATCAGGTCAATGTAATATAAAGCATAAAGAGTCTAATAAAAACAATTATACTGGCTTTGCAATCTTCTTCCAGCTACTTTATAAGCGAAGTCATTATTAGTAATGAACTTAACAATATTTTCTGAAATTTCATTCAAAACTTCATCAAATATTTAAAATAGAGTATTAGCATTCCTAATAAGGCTAAATGCATTAATAAACTTCAAAAATATTGTACTTTTTGCAAAATAAACTGAAAAATTAATAATAGGCTCATGTCTTTTATTTTTTCAACCATCACACATGATTAGACACCTATAAGTAGCCCAAGTCATTCTTCTTTCATCCAAATAACTTTTTTATTTCATAAATAGAGCTGCTCAGAAGTTTACTTATGTAGTCATTAATTGAAAGAGCTTTGTATCTTGGACCATAAAAGGTAATAACATCCATCGTGGACTGATAATAATAAGATTGGGCATCATTGAATACTATACATGAATCATACCACCATCTAGCCATTGTCATGTCCACATTATGAGTCGCTTCTCTAGATTGTAAGCACTAAGCTTTAGGAGTTATTCGTAGTGCAAAATATTAGACACTTTTCTTCTTCTTTTCCTAACATCAGTTGCAATATTTCCTTCTTGTTGAGTAGGAATACTATCACCTTTAACATCCTCACTATCATCTTGAACACCAACAAAAGAACTTCCACTACCAATTTTGCAGTTCAATCTTTGCCTTTTATCTTTCTCATGTTGATACCCTTCAAGCAAAGTTTTCATCTATCATTTATGACTCACTTTTCTACAAGGCTCCACATCACCTTTAATCTATCTAAATGTTTCTTTAATCTAGTAATTCACCCACCTTTTAAATGATTGTTACAATACAAATAAATAGTATAGTTTTTCATTCCATAAACCAATCTAATATGAGCTCAAACTGGATCATCGAATCTTCCTATACTTGAAGCAACTGAATTATTTGATATAGTTAAACTTCCTTTCATTTATCTGTAAAGATAAATGAAGAATCATATTAAAATTAACTTAATAACTTCTTATCAAAATTAAGTTGTGTATAACAATTGGAAGAAATAAAAGCAACAATAGTTTCTCATCAATCATATGATATATGTGTATGTGTATTTGTGCACACACCCACGCTCAAGTGACCTTCACAAGTTTATATAAATGATTCTTTAAGAAAATTTGATGATTAAGCATATTCTATCCATGAAATTATCATGTTTCTTAACCTAAACTTGAAATATGTACATTGATTGCTACACTTTAACAACTATAATCCATTTTAAGTAATTACATAATTTAAACATAAAATAACAACTCACAATTATAACTCATTTTGTGTAATTACACCATTTTATCGTAAAGTCACTATTATAACCATTTTGTATGATTATATAATTCAACCATAACTCAAAACTATAACTCATTTTGTATAACTACATAATTTAAACATAAACTCATAAGTCACATGTATAACTCAATTTGTATAATCACATAATTCAACCATATAGTCATAAAAATAACTCATTTTATATGGTTATATATTCAAACATATACTAACATCTTTAACTTAATTCATGTAATCACATAATTCAACCTAAATTAATTAACCCATTTTGTATATTAAGAAATTAATTTATAATATATAACCTAATTTATAATAAAGACCAAAATTTAATTCAATATTTTCAAATTTCAAACAATAATACCAACTTCAATTTTTTATTAAATGATTGAATCCCTAATTTGTAGAATCCAAACAATACAAATGACAAAATACATTTGAAATTCTAAATACTTTACTTCTATATAAAATCCTCAATTTAAACAATTCAAATAAAAACAAACACATCTATCTATTTCAATATCCAGCTATATGCTATCCTCAATTTTCAAAATGCAATTTCCAAATTCACAACTATAAGCCACTCACACACACAACATTTACTAATTAACTCAATACTCAACATTCAAGTATTTAACACAACACAACACAAATCACTAGTCATCATACTGAATTGCACAAATTTCAATTGTTCAAGGTTGAATAGCTAATGTGCTTTTTGCAATTGCAACCTTGAGGCTTGAACAAGCGATAGTGTTGGAGGCGGGATTGTGAGGCGACTAACAAGCTAATGCAGAGGCAAGGCAAGGCGAGGCAACATAAAAGACAGTTGGGTGTGAGTGGTGAGAGCATAAGCAAAGGTGGCTAGGTGTGGGGTCGGGGTCAAGTAGGGTAAAATATTTAGGGTTATTTTTAAAATTTTATAGTTTAGTCTAATTTTTTTAAAAAAATTACAATTCAATCCCTGAAAATTGTCGATACTAACTAGCACCGACTAATGGTACAAAATTAGTGGGTTCCATACCATTTTCCGATTGGTATTGCTCAAATTGTATAGAATCAATATATTTTTTTGGTTGCCCACGAGGTGTCCTAGGTGGGTCCTAACTATGGGAAGACACCTTTAAGCCATCCACATCCAGACTAATTCCCGCTCGAGCCGGATAGGTCCCTTACGGGAGGCAAAGCTCTGGCTCTAAGTTTTAAACGGCTGCATACATGAGAGGAGTTCAAACCCACGACCTCACTTAAGCCAGAAGAGTCCCTTACCATTTCACCTGCGCCTTGGGGTTATAGAATCAATATTCCAATCATTGTGAAATATTGATTTTTTAAAATATATTTGGAAAGAGCATGAAACCTAAAACCTTCTAGAATGAGAAAACAACTAAATTAGAAGGCCACACTTATACATGTGAAAATGGGAACAGTCGATGACTTTGTTACCGTACCCACTCCCTAATCCTAATCGATATTATACAAGCCCCATGACAACTATTGCCCAACCAGAGCCAAAAGAGAGAACTGCTTCCTATGCATACTTTTTTATTTCTTTTTCCTTTTCTTCACAATTAAGGCTTACGTGACTCTCTCCCTACGTGTATCTGTCCATGTCATCTACCCACCGCCTTCCACGTATTTCCCCTGTTTAAGTAGGCTGGATGACCAATCAGTCTAAAGTTGTAAACATGGTGACGGGATAATTCAAGTTATATGGATTAGGTTAAGTTCTTACAGGTGAAAAGTGGAATTTTTATAGATACCATCAATGTATGTTATTGATCTCACTAACAGGAATCTGAACCACCAAACCTGGAGAAAAAGAATTGCCCGAATCAGTTATGATGCTCCAATCCATGAAGTCATCCTTGTTACTTACCTCATTTTTGTACTCGATATTAAATTCAGATACCATACTATTTTGACTTGGTAGATAATTATAAATTAAGGAGGGCATGGTTGAAATCATGTTCTGGTATTCCTTTATCAGAAGTCACTGAACACTACAAGCCAACGGCAATTACTAGTAATGCTGCTACTGCAACTATAGGAAACGTTTTTACAGGATGAAATTCTCAATAACTACAGGAAAATGCTGATATCTTGTACACTACTTTTAGGGACCCCATTGAAAATGAGACGGAAGAAGTATTAACTAAGCCTCTAGTTCTTGTGCATTTCGATCTTTTATTGATTGGCACTAATCTGCTTTGCAGAATCTTATACCAGGAGAAGGAAAGAAGGTTCGAGCGAGGTAGATTATGAGTAGGATTAGTGTTTCAGTTGTTGATTAAGATGACATTTCCTTGACCTCAGGGAGAGGGAGAGGGAGAGGTAGAAATGGTTCCATTTCCACTTTTATGGTTAAGTTAGATGGGAATCGGTTGTACTTCACCCTATTACGGTTGGACCAAACCCAGTATCTGCTGCTGCTGGTCCAATATCTGCTGCTGCTGACCACCTAGTCTATTGACAAATAGCACAAGTCACTCCACTAGCTTTACTTCCAATATTATATATCCTTTCTCATCTCATAACTACTTTGTGTGATACTTAAGAAACCGTTGAGGCGTCCAGTTCGTTTTCTGGCTATGTATTTGTGTGCACTATAATATTTAGCTTGCCCCTCAAGTACTGTCATGAACCCACCTAATCAGGTAAAACGACATGGCATCAACGTGTTCGACTTTTAAGGTTTGTATATAAGTCCCTGGCGGGTGTTGGTTCAGCAAATAACAACATTTTACTACAAACATTGTCTTTGTGCTGTGTCTGAGACGGAGAGAGGGATGTCGGGCACCAGGATCATGGCACAGTGGGTTCTTGTCCTCTTGGTCTTTGCCAGTTGTATGTTTCTGTCACCGGTGGAGTGCATAGTTAGGCACTACAAGTTCAATGTAAGTACTTTAGCTTTAACATTAACTGAGTCTGTTAATAATTAGTGGTCTCATGAAATCAATGTCTTCAGTTTCAGAAACTCCCATTGAATTTTCATTTCTAGTTTTTCTCCACCAAGAGTTGAATTGACATGAAAGCTAGGCTCATTAGTTCAAGCTCATTTTGTGGACTTTTCAAGTTTTCTCACTGCTTAGGATGCTAACAGAGGAAAGACTACAACAAAACAAAGAAGAGATAGTAACATCAACTTTTAAGTCGTAAAGCTTAAGACCTGCTATTATAGTGGCCTAGACGACCTACATCATCGTTTTCCAGGACAAAGGTTTTAATTAATTGCTTACTTCGATCATTACATTTTATATATATGGTAGCCATTATGCTGTTCCATGCATATTAACAAGTTCATATGGATTGAGGACTGATGATTTTCCTTGGTGATACATCGATGAAGATAATAAACTTCCGCCATTGCCACCACCTCAGACTTCTTAATAATAATAATAATGGTTAATAGGTATCTGTTCCAACTTTAAGAATGCCTGTCGGCTGCCAGCCAGCTTAATTTGATCTTCACCTTCAAGTTGCGATAGGTACAGACAGTTCAAACAATACGATTAGTTGCTTAAACAAGCTACTCGATCAGTCAGCGGTGCATGGTATCCTAACACAAAGTTGGTGAAATTAGCTGTCTAACCATAGCAAATACGAAATATTTACTTCTTTTCTAAATGATCTTGCATAATTCTTCCTCTAGATATGCTCGATGTTGTGTTATAAGTGGTACATATAGTATTAGTATCACCTTTCATTCCTTTTATACTTGATTTGTTTTATCGTTCGTTTGTTACGAAAACTTCCACATGTATGACGACGGGTAGGTGATTCCCATGTTGTTAATTAATATGCCGTGACTCAAATAATTAGTGAAGTTAACAAGTTATTTATTGATCAACTTATAATTAAGTTGAAAAAAGAAGCTTAACTTGTGCTTGTTAATTAATTAAATTTGTAATTAGTCAACGAAAATGATGGTATTTGTGTTTAAGTACAGTGGATGGATATGTTTTCATGTCAATGTTTACATTTTTTTAATAACCATTTTCATAGATCTAATTTTTGCGTGGAAGTTTCATACTTAATGATTTATAATCCTCAAAAACCGAAAATCTTATCACGTCACGAACTTTATATTGCTTGCTTTATAACTTTTGATAAAAATAATTGACATCGATCGATCTAGACATGTTGATATTACTTGCTTAATTTCATTTCATGTCAAGTGTATATTTTTTAATCAATTTGGAAGACAAACAAGTTCCAAGTCATACTTTAGAAGGAAGAACGTAACACTGCATCGTATATGATCATTCAAAATATCTTAAAATAACCACAAGGGGCTGGTCTTCCCTTAAGCAAAGTTAGATATTCGGCTCTAGCTTGTGAATGCAGCCGTATTAAATATTCGGTGTTAGTGTTGAGCCGCCCTTTGTAAGGGTTTAAAGATGCCACGGACAATTCAGGACTACCTAGAACAACTAGTAGATTAACGGGACATGATCCTCTGTCCTATTTTTTGTGTACCAATCCTGTCCCATTTGATCTCAACTATCAATTTTTGTGGACAATTCAGGCCTACCTAGAACAACTAGTAGATTAACGGGACATGATCCTCTGTCCCATTTTTAGTGTACCAATCCTGTCCCATTTGATCTCAACCATCCATTTTTATGGTACCACAAAAATAGATGGTTGAGATCAAATGGGACAGAGTTGGTACACAAAAAATGGGACAGAGGATCTGAGGGTTAGATTAACCTATAAAAATATATCTTAAAATAGCATAAAAGTATACTTATTGAGGTTACATTAACAAAGTCTGGCAACTTCCCACTCCTAATTGAAGGAAAAAGTTGACACTAAAGACACGACTCCTAACTGAAGGAAAAAGTTGACACTAAATCCACATTCGTGTATGTCCATTTCATGCAGGTGGTGATGAACAACGTTACGAGAATGTGTTCAACAAAGTCAATTGTCACCGTGAATGGGATGTTTCCTGGACCCACTATAGTTGCTAGGGAGGACGACACTGTTCTTGTGAAGGTGGTGAACCATGTCAACTACAATCTTAGCATCCATTGGTGAGTTTGAAAAGACATTCCAATATACTTATGGTTTTGGTGCGTAATAAAATGTCTGGATGTTGCGTCATGGTCAGGCATGGGATAAGGCAATTGCGAACTGGCTGGGCGGACGGTCCAGCGTACATAACTCAGTGCCCTATTCAGCCAGGACAAGTATACACGTACAATTTTACACTTACTGGACAAAGGGGCACCCTCTTATGGCACGCACACATTCTCTGGCTCAGAGCCACCGTTCACGGTGGTTTCGTCATCTTGCCCAAACGCGGTGTTCCTTACCCCTTCCCCGCACCTCACAAGGAAGAGACCATCATCTTAGGTAAGCCTAATATGCAGTGAGACAAATTAAGAAGCACCAAATGTGCAGTTATAGTAAGCCATATGGTAATCCTTTTCATGTGATATAATAAAGCAAGACGTTGCAGATCTGTTCTTGTGCTTACCTTGAATGAATCAATTTCATATTAATTAATTCACAGGTGAGTGGTGGAAATCTGATGTTGAAGCTGTAGTGGATGAAGCGATGAAATCTGGTGCTGCACCAAATGTCTCAGATGCTCACACCATCAATGGCTATCCAGGGTCACTAGCATCCTGCCCTTCACAGGGTAATACAATTAACTAACAACAATTCTTCATTATCAACTGTTAGACCATCAAGCAAAGTCACTAGCACAATTAATCAAACATTTTCCTAGTTGTTTTAGTGATTCTTTACTCTTTTTATTATTTGATTACAGGAGGATTTAATTTACCAGTGCACTCTGGTAAAATCTACATGCTTCGGATCATCAATGCTGCACTGAATGCGGAGCTCTTCTTCAAGATCGCCGGCCATCAACTCACAGTCGTCGAGGTCGATGCAACGTATGTTAAACCCTTCAAAACTGACACCATTTTGATAGCCCCAGGCCAAACCACAAACGTCCTTGTTAACACAAATTGTAGCTCCGGCAAGTACTTGGTTGCAGCCTCCCCTTTCATGGACTCTCCTATTGCAGTGGACAATACGACAGCCACAGCCACTTTACATTACTCTGGCACTCTAGCCAGCACCAGGACCACCCTCACCACTCCACCTCCCCAAAACGCCACCCATATAGCAACGAAGTTCGCCGAGTCTCTTCGTAGCCTGAACTCCAAAGAATACCCTGCAAAAGTACCCTTGAAAATCGATCGTTTACTTTTCTTCACCGTTGGTCTCGGTGTTAATCCTTGTGCTACTTGCCCTAAAGGCAAGAGAGTTGTGGCAAACATTAACAATGTCACATTTGTCATGCCAAAGATTTCTCTGCTTCAAGCTCATTTCTTCAACATTAAAGGAGTTTTCACGGATGACTTTCCCGGTAACCCGCCAGTTCAATTTAACTACACTGGCAGGCAGCCGACGAACTTGCAGACTACACAAGGAACGAGGCTTTACAGGATTCCATATAACTCTACGGTGCAATTGGTTCTTCAAGATACTGGCATGATTGCTCCTGAGAACCACCCCTTACATTTGCATGGCTTTAATTTCTTTGAAGTTGGGAGGGGAATAGGTAACTTCAATCCAAACCAAGATCCAAAGAAGTTCAACCTTGTTGATCCTGTGGAAAGAAACACCATCGGAGTCCCATCTGGTGGATGGACTGCAATAAGATTTAGAGCTGATAATCCTGGTAGGTTTCTCCAATTTTTCTTATCGACTTTTTATTGTGAAGATCATAGGCAACTTCTATAACACAATAAGAACTAGTAAGGACTAATATAATTGAGAACTGCCATAAGAGATGTTAAAACAAACATTGTAAAGTAAATCACATGAATATTAATACATGAGAATTTTTGAGTTGCAGGGATTTGGTTTCTGCATTGCCACTTGGAAGTTCACACATCATGGGGACTGAAGATGGCGTTCGTAGTAGATAATGGAAAAGGTCCTAACGAGTCACTCCTTCCACCGCCTCTTGATCAGCCCAAGTGCTAGGAAGAAAGAATTAGATAGTCAAAACATCAACTTTACTTTTTTCACTAGAGATTATTGCTTAAGAAAGACCAAAAATGATACCCGCTGAGTCAATAACAAGTATATCTTCTTGAGTAACTAAATTCAATCATAAGTTGCTCCTTCTTCAAATAAACTAAATTCGGGATGTATATCTTTAATCTTCCTTTTTGTCTTTTCCTTTTCTTACTCGTTCATGGTTTGCTGTTGATCTGAACTTTTTGATTAGGTTTTGTATCTTTGATAATTGTAAAGTATAAACGTTGTCAATTAATGAGTTTAAAATGTCCTACTCCCTTTGATTTATAAAAGTCTCGTTTTAGATACATTTTAACTATTCAAAATAAATGTCATTCTTAACTTTATATGCATGCTTATAATTTTACTTCCAAAATTAACCTTTAATTTCTCTCTCATCTTAATTACACAGATCACAATTTCAAGGCAATTTAATATGCAATTTCTATCACATACTAATTTCATTAAAGGTTTCATAAGAGTATATCTATAATTTCATTAGCTTTCTTAATAAACGTGCATTTTTCTAAAACGACATTTATTATGAATCAGAGGGAGTAATAAGTATAATGCTCTTTTTTCCTCGATCAACTCACAGAAGTATTATTGTGAACATACAACTAAAAAGAAACATTTGGGACGGTCCATTAAGATTTAATTTACATGTACGGATCAAAGCAACACAAAAAATTTGCCATGAAGAAGATGTTTCTCTTAGGAGCATTAACTTTTAGTTAAGAGGTAAACTCAACTTAATGTACCTAAAAATCCGAGGTTCAAATTTAAGATAATGAACTTAAAATGAAAAGTAATTTAGAAAAAAAAAGGTGTGGAAATCTTGTGACTAGGATTGCTTCTTTTAGGAATGGATTCACGTGCTTTGCTATTGAATGTCTTATTTCCTACAACATATGTTTTATTATTTGCATATATTAATACTATTAAATATTTAACAAACAATAGGTGATGTATATTCTCTTCATATAATTTATTACAAATATCATTATATACTAGTCAGTATGATTTAAATGCATATTTATCAAGAGAATGAGAATAGTAAAGCAATAAGATAACTAATGGCATAATAAGTTGTCGGAAAATCGCAACGGGATCAGATCCTGCGTGTAATAGAATAGATGCGAAACTTTTTATATAATTTTTTAAAGTTAATATCACTTAAATTCTATAACATGATTTACATATAAAATCTAATAAAGTATATGGATCATAACTCACACCTTATTCCTAAGTTTGATCATTTTTTTAATCATTTCTTTTGAATCATTTATAAAATCGACTCATTTCAACCACATTAGCTACTTAAGTGTCTGGCCAATGGCCTCTAACGTATACCCACAAAGCATATTAAGAGAACATTATAATCGTTGTAGAGAAGGTTATGCAAGGAATACTAGCTCCTTTAGAGCCTAAACTTATTTATAATAAGTTTTGAATATTTTGTAATTTAATTGAAATAAAATTTCAATTTCAATTAAACTTAATTAGAATTATAATTAATTCTAATTAAATATCAATTATGCTCAAATAAGACCCAATATCTTATATTGGCGCTTGTTTATTAAATATCTCATATTTAATCGTAAAGTTTCTTAAACTTTACATTCAAGTCCAACTTGATTAAATCATTTTTTTCTCTCTTCATCTCGTTCTTTATGTATGACCCTTTAAGTTCCAAAATATGTTGCCAATGGATACAAATTGTAACCTTATATTATATTTAGGATTATATCAATTAAATTCCATTAATTTATCTTTAATTCTCTAATTAAACAATTTTTGTTCATAGATCAAGAATGGCTATTAATGTCCAATCATAAGAAAAAAAGTATAACTTGTGCTAATGTTTGTATGCTCTATTAATGTCTGGTCTTAATAGAACAATGATTAAAAATAATTCAGAGATAATACATAAATACAATGTGAATTTCATAATTATGATCCTATTTATATAATTGATCTTAAGTTTGCTTAATAAAACTACTAAACTTAAATTAGGTAAATAATAACTTTATCAATCATAACTAACGTGACTCCTAAATTCATTAGGTAGAGACTCTTGCCAAAATATATCTTATATGTTATTTCAAACCCTGCCTTTAAATTCATGTGATCATTAATTTTCTCATCAATATCACATAAATACGATTAAATAGGACCAATTGTTATAAGACTAAACATATTCAAGTTAAAGTAATCTTGAGTTTGCTCAACAAGTCTAACAATAAATAGAAGTCTGGTTTATTCTTATAACAGTGGAAGAAAACAAGCACGTTATCAATGTATACTTAATATTTTAATGAGGGATTTCTTTTATTCATCTTATCAAGAACAAAATCACATATAACAATATCGTACGTACACTACAAGAAAAATAGAGTTTAGCGACGGAAATTACCGACGGAATTTGTACATATTCCGTCGGTAAGCTTAATT
>JANKOE010000008.1:42131714-42142513 GCA_026284465.1 Erythroxylum citrifolium | reverse complement strand
ATCTTTTTCTCATCAATATTCTTAAAGTACAATTTCATCTATAACATAATACATATACGAAAACACTCATTAAATTTTATTTCATATCTCTAAATTGTCACTTAAGGATCGGGGTCCAACAACAATGCCAAAATAGTCTTTCGACTTAAGGCATCAGCCATGACATTAGCCTTACCAGGATGCTAATCCACAATGCAGTCAAAATCTTTAAACAATTCCAACCAACGTCGTTGTCTTAGGTTAAGTTCTTTCTGGGTAAGCAGGTACTTAAACTTTTATGATCAGTGAAAATCCTACACTTTTCACTATACAAGTAGTGTCACCAAATCTTCAAAGTAAACACTATTGCTGTAAGCTCAAGGTCATGTGTAGGGTAGTTCTGTTTGTGTGGCTTTAGTTGCATAAAGGCATATGCAACTACCTTTCCATCCTGCATCAAAACACAACCCAAATCATTTCTAGATGCATCACTAAACATAATATATTCCTTACTAGATGTGAGTTGAGTCAATACAGGAGCTTCAGTAAGCATTCTTTTTAATTGATCAAAACTAGTTTGACATCTAGCAAACCATTCATACTTCACTCCTTTTCATAGAAATTTATTCAAAGGAGATGCTATCACTGAGAACCCCTTCACAAATCGACAATAGTAACCTGCTAAGCCCAGAAAAATTCTCACTTTTTTCATATTATGAGGCGACTTCTAGTTAGCAATTGCTTCAATCTTACTAGAATAAACTCTAATCCCTTGAGAAGAGACAACATGTCCTAAAAAAGATACTTTCTAAAGTCAAAAATCACACTTACTTAGCTTAGCATACAATTGTTTTTCCTGCAGGGTTTGTAGCATAATACCCTAATCGCAGATCTATCTTGGAAAATACCCCTGCACCTTTCAATTGATCAAACAGATCTTCTATCATTGGCAATAGATACTTATTCTTCACCAGAACTCTGTTCAATTGCCTGTGATCAATGCATATCCAAAGAGTACCATCTTTCTTTTTAACAAATAGAACCAAAGCTCCCTAGGGTGAGACACTACATTGAATGAACCCCTTATCCAATAGCTCCTGCAATTGAATCTTCAACTCCTTCAATTCAGTAGGAGCCATCATGTACGGTGTTTTGGATATAGAAGTAGTGCTAGGTATAATTTCAATAGATAACTCCACTTCCCTTTCAGGAGGGAGCCCCGGTAATTCTTCAAGAAACACATCTAGAAATTCGCTTACCATTAGAGTATCTTGTAGTTTAACACTTTTCTTCTTATAATCAATTAGAAAAGCCAGATAAGCATCACACCCCTTCCTAAGTCACCTTCAAGCTTACATAGCTAATACCATACTAGCCAGAGAACTAGTGCAAATACCATACAATATCATTTCAGGTTGATTAGGTTTCTTAAGCACAACTGTCTTAGAACTACAGTCAACCACTTCCTGATGCTTAGGTAACCACTCCATACCCAAAATCAAATCAAATTCATGGAAAGGCAATTCAATTAGATCCGCTACATATTCAATTCCTTGGATTATAATAGGATAGTTTCTATAAACTTGATTAACCAACACACTATTACTTAGAGGATCGGTTACATGAATGTCATAGTCTAACTGATCTACAAGCATCTCTTTATCAAAAATTTCCCCAACACTGATATAGGAATGAGTGGATCCATGATCAATCAAAGCGTGCATTTCAGAATTAAAGAGAGAAATAGTACCCGCAATGACCTCAGGTGTATCCTTATCCTCGCAAGCTTTTAAAGCATAATCTCGAGCCAAAGTAGAAGGCACAACAGGTCGATCAACAGTTTATGAAAGAGTACTCAAATTAGGTATGATCAGACTAGATCCTCCACGACCTCTACCGCGTCCTCTATTTCCAGTAGATGCTTGAGAAACCATTTCCTCTCTACTAGCTTGTGATGTCTGACGCTGTCTCAAAGGATAATTAGCTATCAAATGCTCAGTGCTACCACATCGAAAACATGCACCCATAGCCCTCCTACATGTACCCCAATGATGTCTAGAGCAATGAGGGCACTCTAGAGCACCAAAATCCCGACTAGAATTAGTCGATGAGGGAAAGTCTTATCGCCTTCCCTAAGTTACAAATCTCTAAGTGAAATCTTGTGTAATGGAGGCACCTTCACGACTTCTTTTACCCAAGGATTGACCTCCTCTGGCAAAACCTCTTCACTGAACCCTTTCTTTCCTAACCCTCTCTTGCCTTTCTATTTTCATAGTAACTTGTACTAGCTGATGGTAACTCACTTATTGCAAGAGGGTAAATGCCGCAAGAAGTTCTTTGATAGAATCATTCAGACCATCTTCAAACTGATGACACCGAAACTCCTCAGTAAGTACAGATTCAGGGGCATACTTGTTGAGTCGATTGAATTCTCTATCGTACTCATCAATAGACAGGTTTCTCTACTTCAGGTTTAGGAATTGATTCCACTTCTCCCTTCTATAGGCTTCTGACACATACTTAACTTTAAACTTTTTGGAAAAGAAATCTAAGTTAGAGGCTCGGGTAGCTGAGGATTCCTCATAACAAACTTCCATCATTCATAGGTCGCTCCTTGAAGAAGAGAGACAACACAATGCACCATCTGATCTAATGGGCATTTAATTTCATCTAACACCCTTTTCACCTTCTCTAACAAAAATTCAACTCTTTCAAATTCTTCCAAAGATGTTCCAGTAAATTCTTCAGCTCTATACTTCCGCAACTAATCAATCGGAGCCTTAGGTGTCGTCATATGGTGTAACAAAGTCATCATGTCTTGCGATAGCTTAACTAAAGCTTCCCCCTAAGTTAGAGGTGGAGGAGGAAGTGTGACTTTAGCCTCATTCTAATTATTGTCAACAACCTCGTCAATGGCCTCATGAGATCTTTCCATACTCAAATCTAAAACCAAAACATAGGATAGCCCGTAATAGGACAAACACAACTTTTATATTCAACTACAAGCAATTTAAGCACTGGTTAATCCAGAATCGCCTAAACCATGCTCTGATACCAAACAATGTAACACCCACAAACCCCCTAAGAGGATATACAGGTGCCACACAAAATAGAACTAAACAATCCATAGTATTCCAAGTTTTTCAAGAAACTCATGCAAACATATACTAAATTTCATTTGTTCTTGAAAATAGTTAACCTTATACACATTGTATAAATATCATAATACATGCTTTAAAAATTCAGATCCAACTTGTATTATAGTTATTACAAACTATATACACAAAATACAAAAGGGTCTCATAATAATGAGTACAACCTAAAAATGAACTGAACATTTCCAATACAAAACATCTTCTTCTTGGCCACTGTGGTTGCCTGTGTCCCAGTCTTTAAACCTTCTTATCAGAACCTAAATGGAGGAAAAACCACCATGCTAACCATATTGCTTAGTGGGGAACAACTAAACAAGATATAAACTAGCGGGTGTCTCTAATAGTCATCTAGCATTCACATGTACATAATCATATCATATCACAAGCAATCTTTAATTGTTCATATTAAAGAGTAATCCAAACATGATGCATCTCAAAACAAAATATGATTCATCAAATACAGAACAAAACATTTAAATATCATAACAACATGTGCAAGTATCATAATACGATATAATACTTTCAAATAAGAATATAACTTCTATCAAATCAGGATATGTCTTGTATCAAATCAGAACTTATCTTGTTTCAGAACATAACTCAAAATCTGATAACAGGATGTCATTGTGTCAGATTAGAACATAACCTGTAATATATTAGACTTATTTGTGTCACAACAGAATTTAGCTTGCATCAGAGTGGATCATACATTAGAACACAAATAGATTAGCCTGCTAGTCCTTTTTACAGAAGTGGGTAACGAGACCAGAACAGAAAATGCCATGATTGGTATCACAAAGCAGAAGAGACTTATATCTCAAAATCAGGGGACACCATCGTGTCGATAATTAGGGGACCCCATAGTGTCAATAATCAGGGGACTCTATAATGTCAATAATTAGGGGACAACATAATGTCAAGCTATAGGAACAGTTGCAGACTCTTCTAGGCATGCCTATTTACCTACAACTAGGACTTGGCAGTTTTAAAACGAAACATTTTACATTTCAGAATCACTTGACAATGAAATGATGTATAAGTATGAATTTATCTTCTTATGCTCAAACTAAATATATTTATTCACACTTGAACAAGCTCATTATGCCTTGTGAATTTAAGCATTTGCATCAATATACCAATGAGTCATTAAGTAATTACATTTTACATGTACTCACCTAAGTTCCCAATTCATAAACATTCATAGCTAACATTTCACTTATATCATTTAAATCACATTTGTGTTCATAAGTATACTTCATTTCTTTAATAACTTATAAGTTCCAAATTTGATACTTATAATTAAACTATCACCTTCTATAAGTTATTACCTCAATTGAAAATCCAAAACCTATTCAACCTTTAACCAATTAATCTAATCTCAAACTAGGTTCATTACAAACCCGATTCAACTTCAATTATACCAACGTAAGGTATATTATCCTACTATGGTTCAACAATTACATAAAACAAAGATTACCATGTTAAGGCCTTGCCTACAGGGTACATTCCCACGATCATTATAGAAGTTAATGCATCTACCCACGATTGTGGGATGAGTGCCACGATCATGGCCTGACTATTATCCTACGAATTCTAGATCCAAACATCTTCATTCCAAATTCCAAAACACCAACATGACAATCCCTAAATCATGCTTTAAACATACCTCAATTATATGCCAACTCCTCATCAATTTCATATCCAATTTCAACCCAAAATCACTCATTTATTAGCTCACAAACCATTGTCTATCATGCAACAAAATCCATAACAAAACCTATCAAACAAGCATTATGTTCCAGATCTCATTGTATTATCAATTCAACACATATTCCATTCCAATTCAATCATCACAAAACTTGTACTAATACATACTATCAAGTTTAGAATTCCTTTACCTTTTTAACTTTAAATTTTCAACTCCAAAGAACCAGCTATACCAACCCTTCTAAGCAACCAATACACAACTTCAAGATCAATGTGAAATTAAGTTGATCTTAGCACTAAGAAGACAGTATAGAAGATAACAAGATCAAACTTCCTTAATGCAATATTTGGCTAAGAATTTAGGGTGGTGATGCACAAATTTGCAGCAAAATTTTAGAGCTGAAGGAGAGGGATAATTTCGATGGTGATTGAACAAGAAGAGAAAGAATAACTAGTAGAAACACTTCTGCCTTAGCTGGGCTCATTTGATGCTAGGTGTCACTCTCACTGGAAGGCATATGTCTCCTTTGTATGTATCACATATGTCCTGCATTTAAGCTACCAATTGTCACACTTCCATTAAGCCATTTGTCACTTAATGAATGTTGCTAAATTTGATGCTAGGTGTCGCTCTCACCACAAGGCATATGTCTCCTTTGTATGTATCACATATGTCTTGCATTTAAGCTACCGATTGTCACACTTCCATTAAGCCATTTGTCACTTAATGAATGTTGCTAAATGCAACAATTCAATCAGGCCACTTGTCACTCAACCAATGTTACCAAATGTCAATGCATTAGTTATGTCAAATGTCACTAACTTATAAGCTTAGTCATTCTAATTTTCCATATACCAACTTAGCTTGCCACTTGACAATTTTCTTAGTCCAAATGTACACTTTAACACCTCAATTCTCTAATGGTGGCTATTAATTCCAAATCACTAAGTATAATCCATTAGACCAAAATTCTAGACATATGCAATTCACATTCAAATCATAGCTCAATTTTAACCCCTATCACACATGTCCATTCATGAATATGTAACATTTCAACTAGGGTATAATTTGGGGCCTTACAATTATCTCCCCCTTAAAGAGTTTCATCTTTGAAATTCATACCTGATCAAAATAGTTAAGGATACTGAGCTCTAATGGTCTCTTTTGGTTCCCATAATGCTTCCTCGAGTTCATGGTGTTGCCAGAATACCTTCACTAGAGGTATTTGCTTATTTATGAGTTATCGGACTTCTCTGGCCAAAATAGATATAGGCCCTTCTTCATAAGTATAATATAGTTGTACTTGGATTTTTTGGGAATCTTATGAGTATCATTAGACCGATATCTTCCTAACATGGAAACATGAAACACATCATGCAACTTGGCCAAATCTTTAGGAAGAGCTAATTGATAAGCTACTGGTCCGATTCTCTTAAGAATCTCATAAGGACCAATGTATGTATCATAGCTTCAGCTTACCTTTCTTCCCAAACCGGACTATTTGTTTCCATGGTGACACTTTCAAGAACACCTTATCACCTAACTGATACCCAATATCTTTTCTTTCCAAATCGACATAGGACTTCTGCCTATCACTGGCATCTTTCAATATTTGTTAGATAACTTGAACTTTCTCTTCAGTATCTTTCACAATATCAGGCTCGATCATCTTGTTTTCACATAATTCAGTCCAACACACTGGAATTCTACACTTACTACCATGTAAAGCTTCGTAAGGTGCCATGCCAATGCTAGTCTGATAACTGTTGTTTTAAGCAAACTCCATCAAAACAAGATAGTTATCCTAATTTCCCAGCAATTCTAACACACAATCCCAAAGCATATCTTCTAGTATCTGGATAACCAATTCAGATTGTCCATCTATCTGGGGATCGAAAGCGGTATTGAACTTGACTTGAGCACCCAAAGCCTTTTGCAGACTTTTCTAGAATCTCGAATTAAACCAAAGATCACGATTAGAAATAATAGATAATGGTACTCAAGTAACCTCACTACCTCATTCACATACATATTTGCAAGCCTATCCAATGAATAATCAGGACGAATAGGCAAAAAATGAGTAGACTTGGTGAACTTATCCACAATCACCCACATAACATCATGCTTCCTTTGAGTGAGAGGAAGTCCAGTGACAAAATCCATGGTAATGTTATCCCATTTCCATTGAGGAACCAAAATAGGTGCTCAGCTTTAGCTTGCTAACATGTCAAACATTTAGATGCATAATCTACTACATCACGTTTCATACATGACCACCAATAATGATGCTTCAAATCTTGATACATCTTATTTTCACCAGGATGTATAGTAAAGACAGTATTATGGGCCTCAAACAATAACTTTCTCTTCAACTCAGCATCAGCTGGCACACACAATCGCTCCTTATAATATAAATCACCATCTCCTTTCACGGAAAAGTCAGGTTGTTTGCCTTCTCAAGTTGCCAAGATAAGTTATTGCAACGTATCATCAACTTTCTGAGCATCATAGATCTCTTGTCTCAAGGTAGGCTTAGCTTTTAACGGAGCTATTAAAGTCCCATCAGATGCAAGTCCTCATTCACTCTGTTGCACCAAAAATGCCGAAATAGTCTTTCGACTCAAGGCATCATCCACGACATTAGCCTTACCAGGATGATAGTCTATAATACAATCATAATCTTTAAACAATTCCAACCAACATCATTGTCTCATGTTAAGTTCATTATGGGTAAGCAAGTACTTTAGACTTTTATAATTAGTAAAGATCCTACACTTTTCACCATACAAGTAGTGTCACCAAATTTTCAAAGCAAACACTACTGCTATAAGCTCATGATCATGTGTAGGGTAGTTTTGTTCATGAGGCTTTAGTTGCCGTGAGGCATATACAACTAACATTCCATCCTGCATCAAAACACAACCCAAACCGTTTCTAGATGCATCACTAAACATACCATATTCCTTGCCAGAAGTGGGTTGAGCCAATATAGGAGCTTCAATAAGCATTCTTTTTAATTTATCAAAACTAGTCTGACATCTAACAGACCATTCATATTTCACTCCTTTTCGTAGCAATTCAGCCAAAAGGGGGTGCTATCACCTAAAACCCATTCACAAATTGGCAATAATAACCTACCAAACCCAAAAAAATTCTCGCTTATCACATTCCATAGTGGCTTTCAGTTAACAATTGCTTCAATCTTACTAGGATCAATTCTAATCCCTTGAGAAGAGACAACATGTCACAAAAAAGATACTTCCTGTAGCCAAAAATCACACTTGCTTAGCTTAACATACAACTATTTTTTCCGCTGGGTTTGTAACACAATTTGGAGATGTTGAACATGATCATGCTCATTCTTAGAATATACTAGGTTATCATCTATGAAAACCATAACAACCTAGTCTAAGTACGCCTAAATACTTTATTCATCAAATCTATGAATGCCATTGGACCATTAGTTAACCCGAATGGCATTACCAAAAATTCATAATGTTTATAACGGGTCCTGCATACAGTCTTCAAAACATCCATATCCTTTGCCCGAAGTTGATAGTACCCTGATCACATATCTATCTTAGAAAATATCCCTACACCTTTCGATTGATCAAACAGATCTTTAATCCTTGGTAACGGATACTTATTCTCCACTATGACTATTCAATTGCCTATAATCAATGCACATCCAAAGAGTACCATGTTTCTTTTTAACAAATAGAACCGATGCTCCTTAGGGTGAGACACCAGGTCGAATGAACCCCTTATCTAGTAGTTCTTACAACTGAACCTTTAAATCCTTCAATCCAGTAGGAGCCATCCTGTACGGGGCTTTGGATATAAGAGCAGTATCTTGCATAATTTTAATAGAAAACTCCACTTCTCTTTCAGGAGGGAGTCCGGGTAATTCTTCAGGAAACATATATGGAAATTTGCTTACCACTGGAATATTTTGCAGTTTAACAATTTCCTTCTTATAATCAATTACAAAAGCCAAATAAGTTTCACACCCCTTCCTAAGGCACCTTCGAGCTTGCATAGTTGATATCACACTAACAAGAGAACTAGTGCGAATACCATACAATATCATTTCTGGTTACTCAGGCTTCCTAAGTACAATTGTCTTAGCACTACAGTCAACTACTGCCTAATGTGTGGATAACCAATACATACCTAAAATCAAATCAAATTCATGGAAAGGCAATTCAATTAGATATGCTACATATTCACTTCCTTGGATCATAATAGGACAGTTTCTGTAAATGTGATTAACCAACACACTACTACCCAGAGCACTGGTTACATGAATGTCATAGTCTAACTGATCTACGAGCATTTCTTTATAAAAAATTTCTCTAACACAGATATAGGAATGAGTGGATCCAGGATTAATTAAAGCATACATTTTAGAATTAAAAAGAGAAACAGTACTCGTAATAACCTCAGGTGCATCTTAATCCTTACGAGTTTTCAAAGCATAAGCATGAGCTGGAGTAAAAGGTATTGCAGGTCGATCAACAGTCTCTGAAATAGTACTCAGATTAGACCTGAACTAACTAGATCCTCCACGACCTCTACCATGTACTCCATTTCTAGCAAATGTATGAGAAACCTCTTTATTAGCTTATGATGTCTGAGGTTATCTCATACGACAATTGGCTATCAAATGCTCAGTGCTACCACATCGAAAACATACACCCATAGGCCTCTTACATGTACCATAATGGTGTCTAGAGCACTGAGGGCACTCCGAAATACCAGAACCTTGGCCCATAAAGGAACCCCTACCAGAAGCAGTCGATGAGGGAAGGTCTTGTCACCTTTTTCCATTTACAGGTCTCTAAGTGAATTCTGGTGCAATGGAAGCACCTTCATGACTTCTTTTACCCGAGGACTAACCTCCACTAGCAAAGCTTGTTCGTTGAACCCTTTCTCTCTTGACCATCTCGTGCTTCTTTATCTTAATGGCAGTTTGTACCAGTTGATGATGGCTCACTTGTAACAGTAAAGTGAATGCCATCATATGCTCTTTAATTGAGTCGTGCAAACCATCCTCAAATTGATGACACCAGAACTCCTCAGTAAGTACAGGTTCAGGAGCATACTTAGTAAGTCGATTAAATTCTCTACTGTACTCTACAACAGACAGGTTTCTCTACTTCAGGTTCAGAAACTGCTTCCACTTCTCCTTTCTATAGGCTTCCGTCGCATACTTGGCTTTAAACTCTTAGGAAAAGAAATCCCAAGTTAGAGGCTCAGGTAGCTGAGCATTCCTCCTAAAAAAACTTCCACCATTCATGGGCTGCTCCCTGAAGAAGAGAGACAACACAATGCACCATCTGATCTGGTGGGCAACAAATTTCATCTAACACCTTTTTCACCTTCTCTAACCAGAATTCAACTCTTTCAGCTTCTTCTAGAGATGTTCCGGTTAATTGTTTAGCTCCATACTTTCGTAGCTGATCAATCAGAGCCTTGGGTGTAGTCATACAATGTAATAATGCCAACATGTCTTGTGACAACATAACCAAAGCCTCCCCCTGAGCTGGAGGTTGAGGAGGTGGCATTTCAACTTCAACTCGATTAACCCCAAAGGTTCCTGATATAAATGGGTGAGATCGTACAGGATTATTACTCTATGTGTTGGACTCCGCTTGATTCCGAAGTTCAATGCTTACTCTGATACCATACATGTTGGGTCCCGCTTGAAGAATTCCAAAATCCAACTCTTGCGAATATCATTATACTTAATTTGAGCGTACATACTACCTTGTAGGGTTATTTCCATGAACCCTTAATAGACATCTGTTGGACCCCGTTACCGGAGCCCAACTCCGGATCATGTAACATGAAACTTAATCATCTTACCTTGACGGGTTGTTCCATTAAACCCTAATTAACCGTTAAATTTTTTTTCCTCATTGGGCCCTCATTGGACATGAATCATGCTTCTTCAA
>JANKOE010000008.1:42032570-42045339 GCA_026284465.1 Erythroxylum citrifolium | reverse complement strand
CGTAGTTAAAATCAATCCCGACTATCGTGGCTCATGAAATTAACTAAAACCCATTAAGATTTTTATCTAGTTGGTGAGTCCTCTCATAGATTTTTGCCTATGTCTAGGTCCAAACCTATAAGTTCTTAATTTTGGTTTTCCATTACCAATTTTCACCTTTCAGTTTTTCAACCGATAATTTTGACACAAATCATGTGAGGCCTAACACATAACAAGCACAATAATTAGCAAAATAAGAATCAACAGCTACAAATCAATTTTATTGAATAAAATCTAGAATAAAATCATATAGAAAATCGAGAACTACTACCCATTATTAAAACCTAACAAGAAATCTACTCAATCATATTCATGTTCAACAGATTAAAAATTAAAGCAAGTATAACAGAAATTAAAAGATTAGGAATGAAGCACTCAGGTCGACGTCTAGTCCCCTTGGCAGTTGCCTTGTCGCGTGCGTGAAGATTTCTGCTGGTGAGTTTCCCCCCTGGTCCAGCGTCTAGTCTTCGTGCGTGAAGTTCCTGGAGTGCGACGCCCCTCTATCGAAAATCCTCTCTGTCGCTGGTCTTCTTGATTAAAAATAAAGCTCTAATTGAAAACTATCTAGCTAGTCTTACCCTACTCTAAAAAAGGTAAAGCTTCTAATCGAAAAATACTTTGTTAATTGAAAGACTCTGCTGCTGCCGTCCCCACCTATTTGCTACTCCCAATTTAATAAAACCTAACTCTCTAAATTAGTACAGCGTAAAAAGCATCCCCCCTCTCCACTGTTGTGCATGCTTTTATATTTTCAAGCCGCCAGTCACTTCGTTCCCCTCTATACGTGAGACACCTATCTGCCAATTAAAACCTAATTGTTTCCTAGCTGCCCTGTGTCTCTTTTAGTCTTCAACGCTCCTCTCTTCAATTAAATATAACCTCTTGTTCATTTAAAACTTCTGTCGTTGCCGCTGGTCTTCGTGGATCCTTGAAACGTCACCCACCTCTGCGTTTATGCTCCAATAAATAAAACTTCCCAATAAATAAAGCTACCTCTCTTGCTAGTCTTCTCCAATTAATTCCTTAGAAGCCTTCAAAAGTTTTCTGCCCTCTTTTGCCACTGCCGTTTTGTCTCTTCCCAATTTGTTCTTTTTTTATTTTGGTTTAATTTGAAGCCAACTTCATATATTCTACCTAAAAAAATGGAGAATAAAATAAATAACAAACTCAATGAAAATAAATAAATTAACCTAAAAATGCAACTAAAATGAATGAATGAATATACAAAATGAATGCAAATATGACCTAAATATTTATATGAAATTGACTAAACAAATGCCCCCAAACTCGAATCTTTGCTTGTCCTCAAGCAAAATAAAGATTTAGAAAATATTTTCAAAGCTGCTCATCCAAGGAATCGTAAAAACTGTAAATCCGAGCTTTCAAATTCACTTTTAGCCTTTCCATTCAAACCGTTTCCACCTTCATGGTACAAGAAACTAAGAAATTACTCAAGCCAACATCCCTTTAACCTTTGATCAATTATGAAAAACCCTCTTCTTGCAAGAAGCAAAGAAAACTAAAATTGGTTCCACAACAACTTATAACCCAAGCATCTCATACATAATGATGATATAGTCAATTAACCAATCCCATAGGCAAGACATCCTAACCTATCTCCACTAATGTAGCACTTAATAATGAAGGATCACGGGAGTGGAAGTACATTGTCAATGAATGCATGTACAATTTTTTTTATGTGCACAGATTCAATATTCACGTGTGTGTGCATACCATGTAATGCATGAGCATGAAATGTGTTTCCTAATTTCTCAGTAATCTCTCACATTTACTATTTTAGCCTTAACATGGGTAACAGGATGTTACATAAATAATACAAATTAAAAAATAAATAAAGCAAGGTAAGTAAACAAATAGCAGTGAGCTACCAACTTGAAAAGAAGGGGCTGATCAAGGACTTATTCTTTACTTTTTTGGTTCATTTACTATTGTTGATTCAATTATATGTTTGATCCTAGATTTCCTAAGGTAATGACAGATTCAACGCATAAACTAAAGTTCCAAAGACCATAAAAAATGGCTAAGGTGAGGTGGACCTCACCTGTTTATAAGGAAGGTTGATGTTTACAAGTAGCACACCATTTTTAAGAAAAATTGTTAAGTGAAAATATATTCTTGATTCATTAATCCTTATTATTCATTTGAAGTGAATCATTCTCTAATTTCACCTTATTATGGAGTCTAAATTCATATGTAATCTCTCGAGTACTAAAAGAGAATAGGAGTAAGGTGACTCTTTTTTACAATTCACCTACAGATAATTAATCGATTGATTAAGAGGTAAAGGTATAAATAAAATGCTTAATTAAGAATCATAAATACATAAGTAATATTTGATATGTGGCATTGTTAGATAAAAGACAATAATAAAAAAACAAAATCAAAGTATTCCTAATTTCTTGGAGAAAATAGCTTTAATGTGTTATCGATATACCACAGTATACTTAATGACAATTCACACAGTCCAATATATAGTACAAAAATAATAACAACCACATAAGACCAATACACAATAATGAAATTTTTAGTGAAAGAGATGACCACTATAGTTTATAGTGGTTTAATCTACTTTTAAATTCCAATGTCCATTTGAAATTTTGATTCTAATCGAGTCTTTTTTAAGGGGTGAAAAGAAAATTCTTAAATTTTTCTTCTTTAAATAAATATAACTTGTACAAGTTTCAAATTAAATTTTATCTACATCAATCTTATGTTTCACAACTTTCAAAATTTTATCTTAAGATAGACATAATACTTTTATTTGACAAAACTTTCTCTCGCTAGAATATAAAAACATAATTGCAACTCAAAGTTTTAATCCTTTGTAGCACTTGATTATATTTTTTATTCTTATTTCTCTTTAAAATTTTTAGGCTCGTAAATTTGGTCAAATATTTATGATCGTCGCTAGAATCATTACATACCATATAGAGCCAAATATGATATCAGGTTGGTAACCTCAAATTCAAAACCTTAATTTAGTTAATCACTTATTTTTCATCCATCCTCATTCACACTATGTGTCTTGGAGTGTTTTGTTTATGCACCTAAATAGAATGTGCCTTAAGTTAGCATTTTTTTGTCCATCATACTCCTTTGATGCTCCATTGTTTTAGTACCTTTTTAACTTATTTAGAAATATGTGAATGCTTGCTAAAATCTTAGAAGTACTATATCAACAACTTAGATAAGCTGTATCAACAACTTAGATAAGCCGTCTAAGGAAATTATATCACATCTTGAACTCCAATTATTGTAAATTCATTCAAAGGTTTAAGCATATTCCTCTACTTAAATGAATATGTCCATGCTTCATCATGCCTTTACTTGCAATTTTGGTACTTATCACACACAACCAAATTTCATTTGTAGTTCAATGTCTTATAAACATCAACATATGTAATTCATTTAATATGTTTTTAAAATATGTTAAAAAAATTAAAGACATAATTTACTTACACTTTTGCGTTCCAATTAAGTCACAATGTTAATGATTCATAATATTTTAATACTATTTATTAGCAATAAATAACTTTTAAAATATTTTTGAATTTCATATTTTTTATACACTTTATTAGCATGTTTATATTGCTATTATCATTTGTTATACTTTTGAAAATAAAAATGAGAATAAACACAAAATATATCAAATTATTAAAATTCCAATATACAATGAAAATTAGAAACTAAATTATATGTATTAAACAAATTAAATTTTCTCAACATAATTAAAAATAAAAATCTTTAATTATTTTTATTATAAATAAATATAATATTTTCGAGTATTATTATGGATAAAGGATGAGGAAAGGTGTAATTTAACATACATTTATTGTTTATTTTTAAAAATTATTATTTTGATTTCGATTTACTTCTATCATTTTTAATATAAAGATAAATTAAAAAATAGACACAATTACGATGCTTTAAATAAATTTGCTAACTTTTTATATAATAATCAATTTTATTCTATGTAACTTTTTTATATGCATATAAGTATGTTCTTAAGATTCTTAATATAATTTGAATAAAGACGATTATTACTGAAACATATAAAAATTCTCATTTTAATAGCATACTTATATTTGCTCATATTCATTATAATGTCAGAGATGTTTAAAAGAAGGAACGTCAAAATTTTTATTATTGGCTTTCATTTTTATAGACGCTAAATTTGGTTTCATGTATTTTCTTGAATATTTTCTTTTAATTTTTATATTTGATTTCTAGTGTATGCTAATTTTTTATTTTAAATATTTCTTATTTTGGACCCAAATCTGATCAAATTCAATTTATGTTAGATTAGTTTAATAATTTAGAAATCAAATTTATTAAGATTTGGGATTAAATTAAAATGTAAAAATGAAGTTTAAGGTTAAAATTCAGAATTAGGTAAAGATTGAGACCAAGGAAACAAAAATTTTGCAGCAAGGAAGGCTAAATAGCAACTAAGCAGGGGTTTGTTTATTCGCGAGTCTCCTGTCTATTTTGATTGTGGATATTCAAGCTTTATTTGCTAGGAATTGGCGTTGCTATATTAAGCATGTGTTTCGTGAAGGTAATTTTGCTGCAGATTGTCTGGCTAAATTGAGTCATGGCATTGATTCCAATTTTCGAGTTTAGGATGATATTCCTAACACCCTCTCTTTAATTGTATGGGCTGATGTCTGTGGTATTTCTTTTCTGTGATAGTTTAGTTTCTTTTAATTGTAAACAAAAAACAAAAAATAAACGAGAGGGGTTTGTTTATAAAAAGAAAAAGGTCTGTGATTATTTAAAACACGAAGCGGTATGGAGCTGACAACAGGAGTCAAAGCAGCAGCTGCCGAACTGTTAAACAACGACGTGAAGAAAAACAAAACAAGCAGCAAAAAGACACACGCACAAATGCTAAGAGAAGACACTCAAAACGTAAGTCGTAACTAACTAGAGAGGGACACGTGCTTATACTCCATCTTCAGTACACGTGTCTTCCTCCATTGGGTATTTGACCATTTACGTTTTGAGTTGGAAGAAACACCAACAACACAATTTGCATTTGATGAAAACAGAAAACACAACTTGCAAAATCCTCACCGTTAAGCAATGTCCCAATCTTGTTCCTAAATGTTTATTTCTTCATTTTGATCATATAAAGGATTCTTCCCTTTTTCACTTTTTAGTTTATTGAAAAATCGAGACAGATTTCGATTTCACATGTTATAAAATAAGAATAAAATATTTTTGTTTAATCTTTTGAAATTCAAATTCGCTTTAAATTCTGTAACATAATTAATTCATGAATGCAATAAAGTATAAATATAAATTATACCTTATTATGTAATGTAATTTAATCCCCCCTTTTTTTTCAATTCCTTTTGAATCACTTTCGAAACTTGTTTATCACAACTATCATAAGTTACACACATGTTTAGTTTCTAATGGCATTCACATGAACCCAGACCTCGGGTCTCAGTAGTATTTCTACTGGGTGCTATTGTTGTTGTTTTTGGTTGATTAGAGTTTAGTAATACATCATAATCACTCAAATATTAGGAATATCAAAATGATTTTGATTAACCTTTTCGTATATTATTTTACATATTATTCAATTCTTTTATAATATCATGTTTTGATATACTTCAATTGTACAACTAATGTCTAATATATTTGAGTCTAATCATGTTAGTTCTCGATCATTAGTAATTAATTATATTAATGGTATTTGAAGGCTATTTTTATAGTGTTATTTCACTTTAGTCAAGAATTTCTTGATCAATATTAATCGAGAATAATGAAATATTCTTTTTAATCATTTTAAGGTAATAAATGTTATACTGATCACTCAATTAACTTCATATAGTTCATGTTATATCCAATAACTACTTATTGAAAACCTTGACAAGGATATGTCATAAATAGTATCAAAATGTAATAATCCATATATTAGATATTTCGAAGATCTTAAGTCAAAGAGTCACTTATACAATCAACACAATGAGAATTTTCATAGACATACAAGTAATGTTTAAAATAAAATTTTCATGTCCGGTTAGGTTAGTTAATTTGTTCTTTAATAAGTACTCACATGTTTGCTTAAGTATCTCCATACTTTAGTCTATAAAATTGACTATTTTCTCCTTAAGGAAAAAAAAACATAACTTATATAGGACATTTTATGCTTTAATAATCTCTAATCTTAATAGAATAATGACTAGAAACAATTTAGAGATAATAACTAAATATAATATGAATCTCATAGTTATGATTTCATTTTCAATGTACATTTATATCATGGATATTATTTTATACATTGGTTAATCAAAAGAATATGCATAAGAAAAAAATATCTTTAAATAATTATGTTACAAAAATGCAACCAAATAATTTAATGTAGGGTATAAACCAACAATCTTCTATTTAAATTAAATCAATTGTTTAAGTATCTTATACCATGTAGGATAATAGTTTAGTGAGAGAATTCTATAAGATTCTCTATATTGAGCACTTGCTTACAAATTACAACTTTTAACTCAATTATCATCACCGCCTAAATACATATTTGAATTTTTGATGAGACCTTAGATATCTTTTACATGCCTAATGGCTACAATAGTCCATAGCACATTATTGTCTTAATATTGAAAGGAACTATATCAAGTTCATTCGATAAAGAACTTGTTAATGCAAATAATCACTTATACTATATTAAAAATATATTATGGTTTGATTAGCAATTGATATTATATTAGAACCTTTCCGATCTCAAAATAATCTTATTCTAAAATAAAATATGCTTTAACTAGGATTTACTTTTGTCAAACTAAAGTTTATATCTTGGTGACCTTGAAGTTAAATATCAACTCAAATATAGAATAATGGATACCTTTACTATTTCATAAGTATAAGACATTTCAAATATTAAACATCTAATCTTTTAGATATATCATAACTTTTTGTTATCCAATTTGGTTCTAAACTCATTGGATAATCTCAACTAAGCTTTGCATTCTAAGACCAATAACTATGACCTTTTAAAGTGTTATCATTCCATATCTAATATGAAATCTTACTAATTGATTTAATTAGAACTAATGAAGGTAAGTTATTATACTAAGCATAGTTATAAAATAAATATATATTATATTGTACAATATCTCATATTATGTATTCCAACTTACACGAAACCATACTATTATGAGATTTAGTTATGGAGATCTTCATTAGAGAATCTCATTCCCTACAGATACAAAATTTAAATCTCGTCACATTGATCTCATCAAAGTGCTTCGACACTCACAATGCTTAATTTCTATTTAGATTTAAATAATTTGAACTTTTAAAGATTTTAAATCAATGTTTCATTTAATATATATATGAATATATCATTAAAGTAATTAGTAAAATTAATTAAACTCAAGCATTCATACTTTTATGAATTATTATTACATCTACCACATCATATCTATAAAGTTTAACAATTCAATACCATAAACATCCTTTCATTAACAATTGATTTAGTTATCCTTTAACTTAAACAAGTTTCACAAGTATTACATGATTTATAATCAAATCATATGTATCATTGTATGCAACTTTATGATTCTCATTATATTGATTTAACCATTATGATATAAAAGAATAGTCTTAGTTATCTAACTTTGTAATTTCGTCACTATGTTAATCATAAGTCTTACGTTGATCTTACGTATACAAACTATTTGTATAAACTTGGGCAACTACTTTTACCGAATAATTTATTTCTTATTATGCCTTAAAATTAGTGGTAATGTTAAATCCAAATTTTGTGTTATATACCCAAAAGCGTGAATAAGAAATATATAATCTTTGTCAAACCTAATTTTCAATGTAATTAATTATAATTCTAGAAAAAATTTCTAAAATTTAACTAGGATTCAATCTAGTTTTAATCTTAATCAAATTCATAAAAATAATTACTTTAATTTATAATTAATTTCAATTTAAAATTCTTTTAAATTATATTTGAAAATTGGATTAAATTAGGAACATATTGTTCTATATTTAAAATAACTTTATTTAGTCTTAAGATTAAACAAGAATTAAATGACTGATTGAAGAAATGTCATCCCAAAGGTAACGCCTCTATTTCTGTAAGGCTAGAATAAAAGTATGGGATTGTGGTGTGGTGTTTTATGGATTGGGAGAAGGGTTTAGAGCGAGGGTTTTGCGTTTCGTGTTAGGGGTGAAAGAGTATTTATTAGCTGGAAGTCTTTATCTATTACAACTAATAAATCAGTGCAATTAAGAGCACTAATCTCCAATTCGATTCAGTTTACCATTCTAGTTCTTCCTATCCAAAATAATTTTAAAGATGTTTAGTAATCAAGGATAAGTTCCTTTCTGCTAACAAACATAACCAAGTTCCTAAAAAACAGGAGATAAAGGATAAGCCCTAAAAAGTGGGTTCAGATCATCTGTTTAATATTATGGTGTCTTATTGTGTCCAATAAATTTCAGCTATTTATTTATATGAGTCTTGCGTAGATCCTGCAAAATAAATGGCTGAGATTCTATGAGACAGAATAAAACAGAGTAATATTAGATAGAGGATCTGAATTCTTAAAAAGTAGGAGATAAAGGGTTGATTAGAAATCTTATTCAATAACGTTTAGTCTCTCTGTTTTCAGTTGGTGACAGCAACTTGAAAGTGAGCAAATTGAAGATAAGTTGCACAAATCTTTCCAAATAGCAAGGAAAAGTTAATCGACTTATATGTAAACCTGACCAAAAATTTAAGCTAATTTATTTTATTGTGCTAGAGGAAGTGATCAAGACAAGATAGAGATTTTAACTATTCTACAACCTGAAGCTAAGCTAAAAAATGCACATTGACTAGTCATATCAAAATCATACACAAGAACCCATCAAGATCCTAAAGCAACTGGTTTTTCCTGAGATTTGTCTTGGATTTCTATCTCTCCCTTATCAGTATGATTGTTCTTGTAGTAACTCTTCCAGAACCAATGCTTCTTCCAAACCCTGTCTACCATTTCATCAACTGGGACACCCTTTGTCTCGGGAAGAAAGAAAACTGCAAAGAGGCCCATCACCACGATCCAGGCGGCGAAAAAGAAGAAGATTGCAGATCGCATGTGGCATAGCATTGTAAGGAATGCTTGAGCAATGATAAAGGTACAGAACATGTTCATGCCAACAGCAAAAAAGAAGCCTGAGCTCCGAGTCTCTAGAGGGTAGATCTCACTAGCAATTAGCCAGCCCAAGGGACCCCAAGACCATGCAAAGCCAGCCACAAATACACAGATAAGGACGAGCACAAGTAGTGCTGCATGTTTTGGCATAATATTTGTGGACTGCAAATCCATTTTGAGAATTACTCCCATTACAGTCTGAAAGAGAAAAAAGAAAAACACGATTAGTATGAGTTATGCTACTTTCTTTACAGATATGGTAGGAGTATTTATTACGAAAACATACATGGAAGTGTTCCTGAGGACAATTGAGCTATTCTCATTGGATCATACAATAAGAAAAAAAAAAAGGAAAAACATGGAATAAGAATCAGGTGATAGTTCTGTTAATGGTGAATTCTAATGATGATTTTGGATACCTGAGCAATAAGCATCTGCACGGCAGCTTCGATCAGCAACACCCTTCTGCCAACTTTATCAACGGTAAATATAGCAACTAATGTGGAAACTGAGTTGATTGAATCAGTGACTACAGCTGATAATAGAGAAGCGTCACTCCCTAAGCCCATGGTCTGGAAGAGTACTGGAGCATAGAACATGACTACGTTGATGCCTGTGAACTGCTGGAAGATTTGTAAGATTGTGCCACAAATGAGTTGAGGCCTATATGGTCGACTCATGAGATTTCTGAAGGGGTGCTTGACTTGTTTAGCCAGTTGGATGGCATCCACAATTTCGTTATATTCTCTATGGACATCCTCTGCACCTCTAATCTTCCTTAGAACATGTAATCCTTCTTCTTCTTTTCCTCGCTCGATAAGGCTTGTTGGGGTCTCCTTGATAATTAGAGAGCCAACGAGCAGAATTATGGCAGGGCCTGCAGCCCCTCCCAGTGAAATTCTCCATCCATATGGGTGTATGTTTGAAGTATAATAATTCACCACATTCGCTATCAAAATGCCTACGGTGATCAAAAGCTGAAAACATATATTGAGGCCTCCTCTATATCTTGCAGGTGCAATTTCAGATATGAACAATGGCACTGCCTGCGTTTGACATGACATTTTGCGTATAACGTAAGTAGGAAAAATCTATTCAACTCTGATGAAAATTTACTCAGTTTTAGAAACATACTTGGTTGCCGAATCCAACCCCAGCACCGAGAAGAAGCCTTCCTGCAATCAGCATTCCCAGATTCTGAGCTACGGCGTTTAAAATGGCTCCAACAAGAAAGAAGACAGAGGCAGCTTGGATTGTCGGTTTCCGACCCAGCTTCCTGCAGATGACTGAGGCAACAAAACTAGAAACAATGGCTGCAAGATAGAGGGAAGAGGTAAAGAGTTGAAGGAATTGATCGTCATATTTGCAGTAGTTGTCTTCTCTTGCCTTGTGCTTCCTTACGTAAACAACTGGGAAAAATTTCTCCAAGAAATCATCCATTGAAGTTACACCTCCTACAATGAAACCAAAAACAAGTATGTTACCAACATGTTTATTAACACGATCATCAACTGGTAAACTGATGAATTTCTTTTCTTTGTACCGGATATGCCAATGTCATAGCCGAACATGAGACCTCCGAAGGCTGCAATGACGCTGCAAACAAACACCTGCACTGTAAGCTTGGCAGGGAAGTCCTTCCCAGAGGCAGAATCTGACATGGCTAAGGCTGGCATGACTGGATGATTGTTTTAGGAAAGTCCTACTGCCGCGTTCCAACAAGTTCACACAAGTTTATAGCCCTAGCTAGGAATTTGTTATAAAAAGATCCAAGTTGGGAAGAAACACTAACAAAAACGTGATTATATTTAATCCTTTCGGGAACTTGTCTCCTCTTTGGTATGTGCAGATAGATTAGATAGAAAGATAGATAACAACTTCTTCTAGTTGAGATAGATAACAACTTCTTCTAGTTGAGATAGATGATAACTTCTTCTAGTTGAGATTCTTTTGGTAACAGATTCCGAATATTTTGAAGATGTTATTTAAATATTTTAAAGATATTGTCAAGATACTATAAGGATATTAATTCTTATCAAAATAATTTTATTTTAATCTTTTATATTTAATTTTTATAATTATCTTATTTTATTTATTGATATTTTATTAATTAAAAAAGTTTATAGCTCTTTAATTTTATTCTTATAATTAAAAATATTTATAATTATTTAAAAATGAATAATTTTATAAATCATTGACAACAATTTTGATTAATTACTTATAAATATAAAATATTTTGATTAAAATTATTTATAATATAAATCATATAATAACTAAATATGAGTAAAAAATTTCTCATTAGGAATCTCATTCTTAATGATTATGTACCAAATACACATAATCAGTAATTTCATTCATATTCATATTCTTATTTTTTATTTCTATTCCTTTTTCTATTATGATTCCTTCATTATTATTTACCAAAATTAGTCCTAAAGAGTAAAGCTTTGTTTGCTAATAGATAATAAAGATTTAAGAATGAGAATCCAGTCTTGATTCGTAGGAATGGATTAAATCGGGAATGGTATTAAATCGATAAGATAAGAGGTTTAAAGATCTACAGTATTAGATCATCATAAAATTGATATATAATAAGGATTGAACAAAATTGAATAACTTAAAATATGATTGAAGAAGGAGACTATCTTTACATATTGGTATTGAAGAGATTGAAGTTAATTGAAGAAGAAAACTGTCAAATAAAAACAAACTATTTATTTTGATTTATAAAAATCAATTAGTTTATGAAAGTTAATTAATAAATTTATCGATTTTTAATAACAAGGATTAATGAGATAAACTGATAAGTTGAATAGTTCAAGGTTTATATAGTTTAATTGGCCAAACCGGTTTGGTTTTTAATCAATGAATTACTTGAATTAATTTTAAGCAATCTTAAATTTTTATTCTTAAGGAGAGTATGGTATAAATTAAATATCAAGAGTAACAAATAATGGATATTATAAGTTATTATTAGGATATTACCATTAATTGCTATCATAATATTATTATCAAAATTACAAATTATAGTCTTTTATATTTAATTTTTAATAATTATTTTATTTTATTTCATTGATACTATATCAAGTAAAAATAAGTTATGTTCATTAAATTGTTAAAAAATTTGGTTAACTATTTATAAAATATGAAATATTTTGATTAGTTGTTTACAAAATAAATCAAATAATAACTAAATATGAATAAAAAGTTTCTCGTTATAATTCCTAATATTTAAGATCAAATATTGGTATCACCATTAACTTGTTAATCTCATTCTTAATGATTACATACCAAACATGTATAATCAAGAATTCCATTATTATACGTAGGAAGTAGAAGTGGAGACTTTCTAAAGTTTGATCCTTTTTGTAATTTGCTATCAGTGATCATAATATATTCACAAGATTTTACTTTCTCAAGAAAAAGAATTTCATTCTTATTCTCATTCATTTTTTTATTTCGATTCCTTCATTGTTGGTTACCAAATGATACCTAAAAGGAAATCCTCATATGTTGTTCTAAGATACTCTTCTTTGTAA
>JANKOE010000008.1:41990555-42000612 GCA_026284465.1 Erythroxylum citrifolium | reverse complement strand
GGCGATCAGTTGTAGAGAGTTTGTTTTGTATGGCCAACCAGTAGATGAAGGATATCCTCGGAGGGAGATGCTTGTTCTATACCTTAGGAGCTCAAGTAAGTGGGGAACAATGCTTGCGTAATAGATCACAAAGAACTCTGCTTGATAGCTTACTAGTAGGTAAACCCTTCCAGAAGAAAATATCAGAGGCCTGCAGATTAGGGGGATAATTCGGCTGAAATGGCAACAAGTTACGAGGAAATCTCCATGTAGAGCCGTCTATGAAGACATGCATCCGAGTGTGCAGAGAAAAGGAGTAAGAAGCTTTAGGGATCAAGTGTATTAAAGGAACCCCCAATCGCGCCTGCCATGTCAAAGCAAGTGAGTGGATCGCGAATGCACTTATGTTGGCAAAGAAAGAGACCCTCAGGAGTTGGTATTATTTCAATGCCAAGAAAGAGGTTTGGAGTGCCCAAGTTCTTCAGAGAGAAGCGATGAGACAAGTCAGCGATAAGTTTGGAGATAGCCGTTGGTGAATTACCAGTAATAAAGAGATCGTCCACATATACCAGAAAGTAGACGGTAACGTTGGCATGCTGAAATATGAAGAGTGATGAGTCTGAATTGCTCATAGTGAAGCCAAGAGTCAGCATGTAGGACTTCAGCTCAATGTAGCAAGCCCGTAGGGCTTAACGGAGGCCATATATAGCCTTATGAAGTTTGTAGACGTGAGATGGAAATTGTGGATGAACGAATCCCGGAGGCTGCTTCATGTAAACCGTTTCAATCAGTGTCCCTTGGAGGAATGCGTTGTTAACATCAAGGTGATGTAGCACCCATCGATTAGATAATGCAATAGTAAGAACTGTCTTGATCGTCGGATGTTTGATGAGAGGCACAAATGTCTCCTTGAAGTCAATTCCAGGACTTTGATGAAAGCCCTTTGCCACTAACCGAGCTTTGTACCTGGAAATAGAACCATCGGGATTACGCTTAGTCTGAAAAATCCATTTGCAACCTTCCACATTTGTTGCTTCAGTGGCAGAGACTAAGGACCAAGTCTGATTGTCCATGAGGGCATTGTATTCGTCAATTGCTGCTTGCCGCCAATGCAGATGTTTGTTCGCCTCAACAAGTCGGCTCAAACAGGTCAGGGAGGGGGTGTTTGGTGGCTGTGTAGATGTGTTTAGGTTTGTATATGTTGTTTTTGGAACATGTAAGCATTGGATGAGGTTCGGTGGATGAGCAGGGGGTGGATGGAGCTGTGTGTTTGCTGGTGCCGGGTCAGAATTGTCGGTAGGGGCAGCCACTGGAGTTGGTGCCGCAATGACCTGCTGAGATGGAGGGGATTGAGGGGTGTCTGGTTGTTGGGTGGATGAGGAGTCCGAGTGGAGTGCGGGGGTTGGTAGAGGAGTGTGTGGGGTTTGGGAAGAACGAATGAGTATGGGTGTCGTAGTAGAGTGGTGATGGTCGATTGAAATGGGTGGTGTGTGTGTTGTAGATAGGGAATGGTAGGGTTGGGTAGAGGTAATGATTTTATCGGTGTGACTTATATCCTGAATTGAACCATCACCTATTTGTAGTTGCTTGCAGCCATCATACGGAGAGCATAAAGTCAGATTGCGAAAATCATTTATGACATGATGAGAAGCTCCTGAGTCCAGCAGCTAGTTTGTGGTTTGATGCGTTGGTTCTGTGGTGACATGATGAGCCGATGCCATGGCGCGCTTGAGTTTGCGGCAAGTTTTGGTCGTGTAATCAGTGATGTCACAGAATTGGTAGAGCAGTGTACCTGGAGAGTTTGGAAGTTGAGTCCATCGCATGGGCTGTGTAGGGGCACGGTGCTGTTGGTGCTGAGCAGGAGCTCGATGTTGTTGCTGCGGTTGCGGGTGAGAGGCACGAGTTCCAGGCTGTGGCGGCTGTGTTCCTCGGTGTGTTGTGTTTGTCTGGGAGATGCAGTTGGCAGCGTTGACAGAGGGAATTGCAGTGTTGGTTTGCCGTGCTAGATATGTTTCGTGATCCACCAGCTTGTCATATAGATTGGCAAATGAGATTGGAGTTTCTCGGGTACGAATTGCGGCACTTATCTCCCGGTAGTCATGGCCTAATCCATTTAATGTGTGAATTACGAGATCTGTTTCTTCGACAGGGCTGTTGATGATTGCTAGTTCATCTGTGATTGCTTTTATTTATTGGAAGTAATCATGCATCTGCATATATCCTTTTGAGAAATTGATGAGTCGCTCTTTAAGTGACATAACTCTTGAGCGAGAGTTGTTGGCGTATGCTTTGGTGAGCAGGTCCCAAGCATCCTTTGTTGTTTTGACGGAGCCAAGCATCCCATGGAGTGTCTCATAAACGAAAGCCATAAGGTGAGCAAGAATTAGTCTGTCTTGCCTTGTCCAGGTGGTGTGGCCTACTGCTTCTTGTGGCGGGCAAACCTTAGTTCCATTGACATATCCGGTGAGTCCGTAGCCGATGTGGATTGCTTCAACTTGGATACGCCAAGCTGGAAAATTGTTTCCTGTTAGCCTCGGCATAACAGGTGAGGGTAGTATGATAACTACTTCTTCTCCTTCTTCGATGGGCAGTGTTGTGGCATTTGAGGCTGTTGACATTGTTGTTTCTCTGTTTTGGATCGGTGACGTTAGGTCGTAGATTGCTCTGATACCATATAAGAGAAAATGGTTAACAACAGAAATTGTTTATGTGTTTTGTATTTTGTATATTTTTCATATCACTGTACATTAACGAGGGAGAGTATATATATACAAGAGTGAAGATTGATATTACAGCTGTAAAGAACATCTACAATTACAACAAAAATAACAAAATCACGAGGAGGAGATTGCTTCTAGAATGTGTGTAGTAGGCCATGGCTGATGGGCCTGTTGGATGAGTCAATGGAGTGGGCTCTTTCATCTATTAACCTACAGGTAAATTCGTTTGTAGACAATAATGGAGGATGGCGATGGGACTTATTTCAATCATCTCTCTACATCAGATTGCATGGCAACCGCAGGAACTCTACCGCCAAGCACTTTCCTGGGACCTGACCGCTTGATTTGGGGGGCTTCCAAGAATGGATTGTTCTTTACCACCTTTGCATACAAGTTGATAGCTGGACAAACAAATACTAGTCATGCAGGAGATTGGGAAATAATTTGGAAATGGGAGGGACCGCAAAGAATCAAAGCATTTATGTGGCTAATGAATCGTGGCAGATTACTCACTAACCACCAACAACATATCAGACATATCACCGTTGACCCTTCATGTCAGGTTTGTAGTGCAACTGAAACCCTATTGCATGTCCTTCGAGACGGGTGTAAAGCTCGACAATTCTGGAGAGGACATCAACAAATGGGTATCAGGTAATTTGAAACAAAAAGAGTGGACGCAAGGGTTTCAATGGTTGATAATATTCGGTACGACTTGTTGGTTCCTATGGTTTTGGAGAAACCAAACTATTTTCGATCCTTACTTTGCATAGCCAACAAACCCTCATCAAATAGTGTTTTCTTATGTCCATTCGATTGAATAGGCTAAGGAATTAGTCGGAAGGGCCTTATGGCGACCAAAGATGAGGGTAGAGACACTCGTTAGCTGGAGAAAGCCTCCACCTGAATGGATAAGACTTAATACGGATGGTGCATATAAAGCTACATCCTCTCGAGCTTCAGCAGGGGGAATAATTCGAGACAGCACGGGAACTTGAATAGGAGGCTTTGCACAAAACATAGGCTTCTGCACCACCATTTGAGCAGAACTATGGGGGTTTTTTACCCGGTTACAACTTGCATGGGATCTTAGCTACCGGCAAGTAAAGTTAGATGTGGACTCCTGATAGTTATTAACATATTATCCTCATCGAATGATCAGCAAATTCAGTATAATTCTCTACTACTGGGAATTCAGAATTTAGAGCTTCAAATTTACAGCACAAAAATTTAAACCAAATCTATAATTTGGTTAAATTAAGTCAAATTTGCTAAAGTCAGGCGGCCTAACCGAACTCACATTGAATGTAAACCCCAGTAATAATTTCCCGTATCGGATTGCAAAAGACAATTTTTTACACTAAGAAATATTATATATATATTTTTTGAGGAAGTAGATAACAACGTATTGATTGTTTAATATCAACATGTATTATATGCATTAACTTATCTATCTATAATGCACCAAACAAAGCGTTTGTTATTAAATATACGTAATTTATTCAGCCTAATCGCAGCCTACTTTTTTGGACTTGGAAAAAAAGAGCGGTCGGTTCCTTCAAGCGACTAAAAGTCTTAAAGTCTTGGTGTTATTATTATTGTAAGAAAAGAGATAGCAAGTGGGAGTAATGAGAGCAACACATCTTCTTCTTTTTTTTTTTTGAAAACAAAAGAAGGGACTGCATTAACAACTATTGTCAGCAGCTAAGGCTGAAGCAATACAAACAGGGAAAGATAAATCCCAATAAACAAGACCTGACATAGAACTAGCAGATCTCGTAAGAGAGTGAACTGCACAGTTCGCAGATCTTTTACAAAAACCAAAATGAACATCATGAATGAAATGAAAAGAAATAAGCAATAAAGAATAATCAAATCGACGTCAGACGGATTGCAATTACAAATGGCTAAAATCTCCAACCAGAGATCTTATCTTGCATGTCCAAAACTCAAAAAATGGGTTGATGTTACCCAAAAATTTAAATAAGCAGTACGTTTTCTTGACATTTCATATAACTATAAGAACATCTTGGATTATAGATCCCGTTTGTGACAAATCTTGAGCACTGTCAGAAAAAAAGGGCTTGTATTTTGGTAAGTATATTTCTGCTTGTTTTGTTAAATTATTTTATTAACAAAGAAAACTTTGGGTGAAACTTATTATTTGCAATGGTAAGAACACCTCTTTTTCGTATGTTATTTTATTAAAATTTTGTATAATTGGCATGTTACATTACGAAGAGATAAGAGTCTAATCATTAATTTGATGGATCGCATACGCAGCAGAAATAAAAAAGATATATGTAATCATCTATTGTATTTAAGAATCATACTCATAATCAGAACAAGCAAATAATAAATACTTGGAATTCGTGAGAATTAACCGATACTAAACTTCGAAAATACGAAATCTCTATATACTTTATACCGAAAAATATGTCCCGCTTTGATATGGTTATAGTTAATTTGATAAACCCTTTTATCAAATATAAAGAAAACAACTTTTTTACAGCAAACAAAACAACATATAAATAATATGCTTTACTCTCCTTTTTCGTTTTCATGCTTGTTGCCTTCATAAAACAAAAGACTTCTGCTTTTGTATATATCTTGTCGTACAGAAACCGAAAACTCAACCTCAACGTTCTTTTTCATGCGCCTTTAAAACCAACGTAAACGAACTTGTCTTTTGTATGTATATTCACGTACGAAAAAACGACCTAAACAAATATATCTGTGGTTTTCATCACACCCCTTTGTAACCATTGCAACGTATGTATTCAACTTACGCCTTTTTCTTTTTTAATTATTATTATTTATAAAATAAAATAAAATACATTTATTTTTTATAAGTGAATTTTCAATATTAATTACATTTTTATGCTAGTAAAAAATATAATAATATGTCATATAGATTATTTAAAAAATTATCTCATAATAAATTAAATAATCATAAACAGGAAATATTACACTCGTAAATATGTGATTACATAGTTTCATCACTAAATCAGTAGTAATCAATCTAATTAATTATTAATCAAGATTAGCATCTAACAACACTAATCAACGGTCGGATAATGTGAAGTAACAACTTTACAAAGACGAAACCCGATTAAGGATAACGTATTATTACCTTCTATCATTACAACTCCGGATTATCCTAAGATATGGTTTAACCGTCAAACTTTATTAGATAATCAACTATGTTATATGTCGATCATTAATGATTAGTGAATGACTTAAAAAATTCAATTTTCTCACTCATTCAATTGCTCTATTCAAGGTCTTGAACCAATCATTAAGATTAATGACAACATAGATCTCAAACTTATTACCTAGAGTCGATGAATCCTTTTTTAACCCACCACTAATCAGATAGGTACTTAATTATATCCGATGATCATTTAACTAACATTTTTACACACTAGGTGTCCGACATTAAAATATAATAAGTGACTTATTGATTACTTTGATAATCTCAAGTTAAAGGAAAAAAATACATTTAAATCTTTATAAGAATATCCCATTTAACAGTGCAAAAGTAATATTTACCATTGAGAATTTTAACTTTGGCCAATTCATTTATCATAATTTTTTTTTGAAGGTATCATAATTCTTTATGCATCGTATGTAACTAAAAATTTGAAAAAATAATAGTTGTGGAATATTTGGATCGCATCACTAAGCAAGCACGGGAAAGAAACAGTCAAGCCTCGTACACACATTTATATATATATATGACCTCCTGAATCATTCTCATCATCAACAAAGATAGAGAGATAGACGTCGTTGCTAAAATGCCGGAAACTTTTTGGATGAATGGAGGAGATAGTAACTACAGCTATGTCCTTAACTCGACTCTGCAGGTAAGTACCCTGTTTAGAGGTGCATAAGAAGTCGACACTCATCTTATCTGATATGTTTGAAACTTCGTATATTTATGCAGAGAGACGGCTCTGTTACTGTGAAGGGGATGATTGAGAAGGTAATATTAGATAGACTCGATGTAACACATCTTTTTTCTAATTCAAACACGTTTTACGTTGCGGACTTAGGGTGCTCAGTTGGACCCAATTGCTTCATTTCCATGCAAAATGTGATTGAAGCTGTAAAACGAAAGTATCAAATGTCCAAAACCGAGACATATAAAGTGCCTGAGTTTCAAGTGTTCTTCAATGACACGTCTTTTAATGATTTCAATACCCTCTTCACATCACTTCCTTCCCAAAAACAATATTTTGCTGCTGGTGTCCCGGGTTCATTCCACGGCAGATTGTTCCCCGAGTCGTCACTTCATTTTATACATTCTGCTTACGCATTACATTGGCTTTCTGAAATACCAAAAGAAGTGGTGGATAGCAATTCAGCTGCGTGGAACAAAGGAAGAATTCACTACGCAGGCGCAAATGAACAAGTGGGAAAAGCATATTCAGCTCAATTTGAGAAGGATTTTGAAGTTTTTTTGAATGCTAGAGCTAAAGAACTTGTGGTTGGAGGGATGATGACTCTGCTCGTATTCGCTATCGCAGATGGGATTTCTCTTTCTGCTTTTCCAGCTGGTTTCCTGTTTAGTTTTCTAGGATCGAGCTTAATGGACATGGCAAAAGAGGTTCGTAACTTAACTTTTTCCTTTCAACTTGTGCAGATTCACGGCACGCTCTGAACTTAAAATAAAGTTTATCAATATATATTTTACCCCAACATTTTTATCTGGCATAACCATATAAATCATAAACGTAAAACATCATGTTATAAACTGAAAGTTACAAGTTTTACATGCTAATGCTTGGAAGTCAACATTATCTTAATCTTTGGATGTTGACGTGGATATGGTCCTAGCTTTATTAACACAGGGACTTGTAAGTGAAGCTATGGTGGACTCATTTAATTTGCCAATATACACTCCCTGTCCGAGGGAAATTGGAGAGCTTGTAGAAAGAAACGGAAGCTTTACCATTGAGGGGATCGAAATAACACCCTTTGGATGGACTGAACTCAGTGCTCACTCGTGCGTACTGCATTTGAGGGCTGCTTTCGAAGGATGGTCCAGCAAGCACTTCGGGAGCGAAGTCGTTGATGAATGGTTTGCTCGAACCAATGAAAAAGGACGTGAGTTCTCTTCTCAAATTGAGTCGTCATTAAAAGAAGCAACTCAAATGTTCATTGCTCTTATACGCAAATGATTCCCAGCCGCTCAATTTAGATATGAAAGTTTCTGTTTCGTAACGTTTGAATAATATTTATCCGGTTTCCATCATTTTCTCTCGTATGTTTTAAATAATTCATTAGGTCATATTATTCATTTAGCCAACGAATTGTATTAGCTGATTGTCATTATATATTTGGTAAAATTAGCTGTTTATATGTAAAATGACTTATGAGAACATGACTTTAAAAAAAATTATGAAGGTATAAATATTATATATCTTAATATTTCATTGAATATTATGATAAGATTAGATCTTAGATATTTAATTTTATAAAAATTAAGTTTATAATCCTCAAAATATAGATTAATAATCCAAAATATTATATTTATATTATTGAACTTTTAAATTTTTTTTGCAAAGGACATAATTGAGACATAAGAACTTTATATTCTTAGAACTTTAAAGCAAAGGACATAAGTGAGTGATGCACCACTGTGCATGACTCTAGTCTAGGGGGTGACTAATAGTCGAATCTAGATTCTCTGTCCAATATTACCCTATCTTATTCTGTCTCATAAAATTTTAGCCATTTATTTTGCATGAACTACGCAGAATTTATGCGGAACCCATATAAATAAATGACTGAGATTTATTATAAACAATAAAACACCATAATATTAGACAGAGAATCTGAACTTCTAATAGTCACCCCCAACAACTTATTAAATGGTAGTCACCCGTGCGTAAATGAGAGGTCAAAGAAGTGAGACTACACAGATATTGCATAAAGAGTAGAGAGTAAAGGATATTATAGGAAAAATCAATCAGCTGTATCGTAAACGCTGCTCACAAGCAGCTTTTATAAATTTTGATTCAACTCAACTAACCAACAACTAAATAAAACCAATATTACCTCCCTCTGAGCCCCCTGATGACAATACGGCAGCTTTAGCTCCTTCTCTAACTGAGACCCACGCAATGGACATCCTTGAGAGTGACACCATGGGCCCTCTCTCGGATAACGTTCTTGCACCGTCGGATGTGCCGATGCCCGATCACCGATCCAATTTTTGATGTCTATTCTTTTATGGAATTGTCAAGGAGCGGGAGCTAGAAATTTCTAGGTCATATTACGTAACTATATACGTACATATAACCCTGGCATTCTGGTTCTGTTCGAAACTCGCATTAGCGGGAGTAGGGCTAATAATGTGATCAAGAAGTTAGGTTTCGATTTCTCTTTCCGAGTGGAAGTTGTCGGTTTTTCGGGAGGCATTTGGTTTCTTTGGAAAGCAGGGATTGAGGTCTCGGTGGTCCTCGTGAATCGTCAATTCATCCTAAGTAAAGTCAAGTATGGTGATCGTTGCTTCGATTTTACGCCTGTTTATGCTAGCCCTCAACCGCAGTCGCAAAAAATCCTCTGAAACCTGCTAAGTTGGGTCAGTTAATTTATTTCTGCCCCCTGGTTGATTGGCGGTGATTTCAATGCTAAATTGGAAGCTTCCGATAAACAAGGGGGCGCAACGGGCGCTCGCATCGTGAATCCTCATTTTAGAAATTGGGTCCATCAGAGCGGTTTACATGATCTAGGTTTTCAGGGATCGAAATTCACTTGGCATCGAGGACTCATCTAAGCCCGTTTGGACCGGATTTTTGGATCGACTTCTTGGCTCCAAGCTTTTCCCCATACTATCAATCAACACTTACCTTTTCTGGGCTCCGATCATCGTCCTTTGTTAGTTCGACTAACTCTTTCCCCTCCCTCTGTCCCGCGGTCTCCCGGCTTTCGATTCCAAAATGCCTAGCTGACGCATCCAGGTTTCAGTGCGGTCGTTTCTGATCAATGGCTTCCGGCAGCTGCAAATTTCAGCACCTCTCTTCAACAATTCGCCACGCACCTTACGAGGTGGAGCCATATATTCCTTCGGAAAAAAAGGTTGCTTGCACGTTTGAAAGGGATTCAACGTGTACAGCAGAATACCTCGGCCGCAGAGCTCTCTGATTTAGAACGCCACTTGCGTACTGAGCTTCTTCAAGTGCTGACTGAGGAAGAAATCTATTGGCATCAACGTGCCAAAAGCGATTGGATTTCTAAGGGCGATCGTAACACTAGATTTTATCATACTGTTACGCTTGCTAAACGAAGGAAATTGAGGATAGATTGCCTTTTTGATGAAACTGGCTCGCCCGTGTCGGGCTCTGAGCGTC
>JANKOE010000008.1:41879468-41902789 GCA_026284465.1 Erythroxylum citrifolium | reverse complement strand
CCAATGCATTCATCTCCTCGCTCATAGCATCCCTCCATTCCCTTTTTGACAATGCCTTAGAAATGGTGTTAGGGATAATAGTGGTATTTAAACTCACAATGAAGTTTTGGTAGGTTGGTGACAGGAGCTTAAGAGAAACATAGTGAGATAGAGGATAAAGTGGTCGTTTAGTGCATTCTCTAGTTCCTTTCCTAATAGCAATAGGTTCAAAAAATTGTGTGTGTAAAGGTGAGTCAGATCTCACAATGATTTCATATCCAGAGTCTGAGTTGGATTTTGGGACCTGTGTTAGTTTTAGAACGACCTTCCTCCTTGAATACACCTGAGTAATGCTAGTTGGGACATGTGATGACACAGGTTCAGTAGTAGAATTGGGAAACTTAGATGTAATTGGTTCAGAGGGCTTGGTCGCAACACTACGAGTTGGAGCAGGAGGAAGGTCAAGGGTTTTAAATGGTTCAAAAGACTTATAAGTGCTATCTTCTATCATTGAAATCTCCCCCTGAAGAGAGAACTTGGAGAAAAAAGGTGTATTTTTTGTGAAGGTGTCATCTGTAGAGATATAAAATTTCCTAGATGACCGATTGTAACACTTGTATCTCTTTTGAGTAGGTGAGTAACCGAGAAAGACACATTTGATGGCTCGGAGGTCTAGTTTGTCTCTATGTTGGTTATGAACATGAACAAAGGCGGTGCATCCAAATACAATTGTTTCGTATATCAACAGTATCTTTACTTAAGGAACTGAGAAATGACAAAGATAGGTTGCTCCTAACCCTTTGAGGCAATTCAAGTAGGTAGAGACCACCCCTTTCTTTAGCAAGTCCAATCCTCCTCCTTGAGACCTGATCCTGAAAAGGAAAGAAAGTAGCATAACATTTAAGATCATGGGTAAGCTTTTGAATAGAAAGTAGGCTAGCCGACAGTTTTGGAATATGGAGAACCCTTTTTAGAATAAGGGTAGGTGTGATGTGTATATCTCCGAAACCTGCAATGGTAACTAGAGAGCCATTGGCCACTACAATCTTTGTGTTACTTGGGCATGGGGTATAAGTGTGAAAGAGTTGAGATGTGGGTGTCATATGGTCTGTGGCACCTGAGTCTATTATCCAATAATTGGTATGAAGATTTTTTGAGGCATTCATGCAAATAGGGAGTAAAGGTTTACCTGAAAGAGCCAAAGAACAAGTCTTAGAAGGTTTTTCAATAGTCCCCAACAAGCTTCTCAGCTTCTCAACTTCTTCACTGTTTAATTCCATTGTTCCTGAATTTTCCTCAACTTTGGGCTGATCTACCTTATGTGCTTGGGACCTTTGCTATCCCCCACGGTTTCCCCATTCTCGACTTGGTGGTTTGCCGTGTATTTTCCAACATGTCTCCTTTGTGTGCCTCGGTTTCTTGTAGTGGGTGCACTAGAGGTTGTCCTTATTCTGCTTCCCCTGGTTTTCTCTACCACAATGCTTAGATAGATCACTTTTTCCTTTGTCCTGATGATCAGTTTTTGCTAATAAGGCTGACTTGTCCATGGTTTGTGTTTTAAGCATAACACTCCTTCGACTTTCTTCTGCTCGAATCAATGAGATTGTCTCTTCTAGAGACTGAGTGTCCTCTTTTCTAAGGATTTGGATCCTGACTTGATCAAATTCAACATTCAGCCCAGCCAAAAAATCATATACACGGTCTTTTTCAATGAAGTTCTTCAAGATGACAGCATCCTTAGGGCATTTCATCTCAAAACCTCGATAATGATTGAGTTCTTGCTACAGATTCTGCTGCAAGTTTGCATATTCTGTGACAGATTTATCTCCTTGCTTAGCAACTACAGTTTTGATCTTGATCTCGCGCACTTGAGCAGCATCACGAGCCTTCGAGTATGTGCGATGAATGTAGTCCCAAATCTCCTTTGTAGTGACAAAAAACATGCATGTATCACTGATCATGGGATCCATAGAATCTGATAGAACCCACACAAATCCTATCTTCCACAACCAGAATTACACACTAGCAAACACGGCAATGGCAAACACAGCAATGACAGAAAATAGTCTCTATATTGATTGATATTCAGAAAACAGTAAAAGAACAAGATAGTGTGCTAGGATTCGAGGTCCTAACTCCTCCAGCCTCAGGCTCAACACAACGTAAATGACAGACAATCACAATGCATGCCTTCTCCCACCCTCCCCGTACTATTTTATTCTATTCCCTGACAACTAACTAACTTCCCGAATGACAACTTTGCCCACCCCTTATCCTAAGATGACAGATTCTACCCCTCTCATGCCTTGGCCTCCGTTGGGTCGTATCAGAATCCTATAGCTAGGACATTATCGTGGAATCCTCCTCATCCCATACTTTAAACATTGGGTTATCCTTAGTCGATCCTGTTCCAAGAAGATGACTAAATCTCCCTTTGCCCTTGAGGTATGTACGGACAAATTGAGACCATTTGAGATAGTTGTTCCCATTAAGCCTATAGAAAGCCAGAATATTTAGTAAATCTCCAATTTTCTGAATGGTGCCGAATTCTTCTGGAGGGTTAGGTCTGGTGGAGACAGAGGTTTGAGAGGTTGACATGATCAAGAAGAAGATACTGTAGTGAAGAAGAAGAAGATACTGTAGCAATTAAGGCTACCCTAATTAGAATCACATAAGAGAGGTAAGGAGGAATGCAGTGATGAAGGTTGGAACACACAAGAGAAGAATAAAAAGATAGCGTTTCGGTAGTGCAGCAATGAAGGCTACTCAAAGGACAAATCCCAGAAAAAGAAGCCCTACAGCTCTGATACCATGTGGGAAAGAATTTTCCTATATTCTCATATATTGAATAGGAGTGTACAGCCATATATAGGACATTACAAGTATGAATTTAAATTTGGAAAGTTATCTAAAGCTATCTAATGTAATCCCTTAATTTAAGGAATTTCAAACTTATCTTATCTTATCTATTTACAATCTATCTATATCTAAGTATAATCTATTTACAGCTTTTAGTATCTCAACATTATTCACATTGTTTTCTAAACTTGCTTCAGAGTAAGTTATAACTCGTGGATAAGGATATTTACAAAAATTGTATTACCTAAATTTCATATTAGATATGTGTTTTTATGTTTTTTAACCACATTCTAGTTGGTCAAAGTTGATGAGTAAAGGTATCATTACAAAAGCATTTCCTGCATATTATATGTATTTAGCAAAACAAAGGAGACCAAAGAGTGCTTAGATGTTCACCTTTAGGTGAAATCATTGGATGGTAGGCTACAACAACGTGTTCTTTGAGGTCCATAACAAAATATTGTGGCATTCTCATTTTCTTAACCAATCACAATGAATTCATAAATCCATGGACGATAGTGTGAGTTAATGCGATAAGTTGTCTTTTAAATGATTATCGTAGTCTAGGAACTCTATATGTTGAACTTATCCTATTAGTTTGACTTTTTAAAAAGTTTTTTTGTATCTTGGAGTTTCAATTTATGGCATTCTTGTCTAACTGAATTTTGGGTAAGAAAAGAGCCCAAAATAAGTTAAAAAGGGTGCAAAAAAATTTTCTTTTCAAATTAAAAGTGCAAAGATGGTTTCTATTGCAAGTTGTTTGTTAAATTGCAACAATATTTTTTTCCTGACATATTGTGGTTGATTTTTTAAATAATTTTATAATTGGATGTATTAATCCAAGGATGAATGATCTTTGCTTTGGATCTGAAAAATAATTTGTGGCTAGTTCTTTAATCAGTGTATTAGTTACAATATTTGGTGGGTGAAAATTGTTGTGGTTAGTATGTGGAAATTGCTAGTTTAAGGAAAAGTAGCTAGGTCTTCATGATAATATAAATATCCTCTATACACTTTGTATTTAGTAATTGAGAGTTTACCAATTGTAGGTAACAATTTAGCACAAAATGAAAAATTGCTAGAATTCTTTTGTTAGAGAAAGAAAATAAGAAGGAAGAAATTGATGCCTTGAAGCATTGGTCCTACAGCTATTGTCAATTCTTGTGTTGTGGTTCATTGTAGAAACTTTTTGGTACTTTTCACTGTAGATGGCTTTATCTATTGTTACACTTGAAAGGCTGTGCACAACAAATTCAAAATCAAAGTCTTATTTATTTTGTAGGTCATCAGGGCACTAAGATTTCTCCAGAAGGGAAATGATTCGTATTCAAAAAAATGGGCAGCAGTTTCTGTACCACGGGGTACGCTCCAGGTTTGTTGTCTATATAAATTCCTTTTGAAACTTCTAGTTGTGTTTTATTACTTATAGGTGTTACTTGGGACTATATCACATTAGTGTAGTTGTTGTGTCAAGGTTGATATGGACATCCTTAATTGGCCATTGGTGGTTCTATACCTAATGCTGCCTAGGATTTGTTCATGATGGTTGAGAAGTTATTCATAGCTGCCTAGGATTTGTTCATGATGGTTGAGAAGTTATACATACAATTAAACATGAGGTTCTAATGATTAGGTTACATTTCTCCATAAAGGATTTGATGAGACACGTCGACTTGGTCTTCAAAGTGAAACAGAGCAGGTGACCAGTTCTCTGTTTATGGTGGGTATGCTTTGAGAAGTACTGCTTCATTTATGGCTCACTATATTATTAATTGATAGGTAGTACGACATGCTTCTCCCCCCGGTGAAACTGGAATGCTTGTTGTAGACTCTATGGTAAGGACATTGGTTATTTAAGCATTAAGTTGTTTGTGCAATGAATTGTAAGGAAGCTACAAATACATCCCTGAAATGTTTCAGGTGCCAGGTGGCCCAGCTCACACATACTTGGAGCCGGGTGATGTGCTTGTTCGAGTGAATGGAGAAGTAGGTTGCAAAGTTTTTAGCGATTTTTGTTTTGTGGTTATTATCACCTTTTACCTTTTACAAATTCTTATTGCTTGGTTTATTCTCTACTAAGCATAATTCTACTTTTAGATTTTCTTGTTAGGGTTGAAGATCTGTTAGTATTATTATTATTATATATACCTACGAGTCTTGTGAAAAGTGTGAATGGGTTGTTTACCCTAATTTACCATTAGTATATTATTATATATAAATATCACATAATTATAGGATTGACTATAATAACCTTATTCTTAATACTTGCACTTCAAGTTGGTATGTATACTATCAATGGCTGGGTAAAAAGATATTAAAATTTCAAACTACATAAGTATTTAATAAAGAGATTAGCTAACTGATCTATTTAGATTGTAATTTTTTTATTTAAATCTTTGGAAATTATCTTCCCTAGCTTTTGCAACTTAATGTGGCTCCAAACTTAGCTTTATACTATAACTTTTGCACTAACCGAGCTACTACATTTTTCTTATGAAATTTCTCTTTACAAATATGCAATAACTTTTGTAGTGTCTATGAACTTGTGAGCTAGCATAATCTGCATCTGCTTATCCCATTATATCAAGATGTCTATGGTTACGATACAAAATGCCTTATCTAGGAGCTTGCTTGATATATCTCCTAATATTCGATACAAATGTTAATGTTGAGTTGACTTATCGTTCACATGAAATTTGATGATATGTTTTCTGTTAGTAATGTATAAAATTTTTGCCTATTAATGTGAGATATCTCAATGGATTAGAGAAAGACTCCCCTTATTAGGTATAAATTTTACATTGAGGTTCACACAACACAAGTGTTTATAAGCTTAGAGCTTTACTTTCTAGTCTCTTGTAGTGGATATAGAGCATAATTTTGGTATAGTTAAATTTTTTTAAGGTTTTATTGTTGGAAATTTAGGCTTAGAATATGAGGGTTTAATATGTCTGAAATTTAGGTTAGATTTACTGGAATTTTATAAGGAACACAACCAATGGAGGGTAGGAAACTAGGAATCACTCCTAGGGTCTAAGAATCACTTTTAGGAGAAAGCATCACACTTTCTAGTTGAAAATTCAAATTTGTAGACAAATTACAGATTGTTATTCTTGAAGGGCTGAGTATACACATAATTATAGAGAAGTTATTAGAACCTTTATTCTAGTAGGAAAGAGTTCCTAACGAATTTACATCCTATTCTAATAAATATTTTATAAATCTAAGTCCTAAACAACTAGGATAACGTATCTAAAATAGAATAATATATTTAATTCACTACTACTTCTTATCTAATAAGGAATCCTAACATATTCTAGATTTTAGCCCTTATCGTTGTTATCAACTCAATTCCCAATCCTTTCTCAAAAAATCAATTCCAAATTCTCATCCCACCAAATTAAGGCTTATAGTTGACTAATTTTTCCTTTCGATTTCTTCTATATACTTTAAGCTCTTTTGTATCAAGTCAGTATCGTCCCAAAATTGAATCAAGTTAAATTATAGAAAGGAATTTTTTTTGGTTTAGAAAAACAAAAGGACAAGTCAATCTTCATAATTTCACTGTACATGTGAAAGACTTATAAAAAACAACTTATTCAAATAAAATGCAAGAGAGTGAAAATAGAATCTTATAGGCATGTGGTTGAGGTTATGTCTAGATAATTAATATAGCTCCTGTTGTTATTAACCAATGCCAATCATCTTCTTAGTCTTCAGATCCTACATGCAAGTAAAAGAAGAAGAGAAGTCATAGAACAATTAAGGAACGAGTTATTGATTAACGTAAATAAGCCTAAAGGAACAATGTCAGACAAACAAAACAAAAGGAAAATGTAAAGTGTGTATGGGAGAGGCTATTCCAATGCCACAAACTAATGTGGTAGAACGTCAGAAATAGTGACATTGCGATATCAAAGCAAGTATAAAGGGAATAGTTATCGATGATATGAACAATAGCTCAAGAGTTTAGTATCCAAGGACTGGAAGAAGTATTATCAAAGGTACAAAAAATAATTACTATTGGCTGGACCCTAGAAGTAGCTGCACTTATTAGTTGTGAAACAGAGTTTAGAGCAATTGCCTCAATAATTTGTGAACATTTGGCTGAAAAGACTGATGGAAGATATACAAACACCACTTGCATATCCTACAATGTTGTATAGTGATGGCAAGTTAACTATTAGCATTGTCAATAATCCTATACAACATGATTGTTTAAAGATTGTCAGAATTGGTTTAAGTTTCCTAAAAAGAGAAATTGAAGATGGGCGGATAAAGCTCACTCCTTTACCTACAATAACACAAGAAGCTGATATATTTACCAAGGCGATGGCTAAATCAAGGTTTGATCATTAATTGGTGATTTGAGAATGGTAGATATCTATTTACTAGCCTGAGGAATGGTGATATTTACCGAGGCAATGGCTAAATCAAGGTTTGATCATTAATTGGTGACTTGAGAATGGTAGATATCTATTTACTAGCTTGAGGAAGGGCGTTGGAAAGTCAACTAAGGAATCACATACTAAGAGAGATTGTGATTTTCTATTATTTAGCAACATGTTTCAATTATAAATGTAGATTGTAGTCATTTACACACAGCTCTAACAATACTAACTTAGGAGAGTATAGATTTCTTTTCTATTTATCTTAGTGAACATGTATGTATATATACACTAATGAGCATAATGAAATAGTTAAAGAGTCATTTTCATTCTTGACTTGTCTCTGTTTCTATTATATACATGTGTTACATAGTGACAAAATTGATTAGAATACCCTTACTCTCAACAATATCCAAAATATTAGTATTATTTAATATTCTATATTAGATTAGTTTAGATGTGATTCTTAAAAATATTAGTATTGGTCTTTTATTATAGGTGTTCTTTTTTGGAATAATAGTATTAGTATATGATTTAATTAATGTGTACTTTTTTGAACAACTAGCACTAGTCTTATTATAATTTGATGGCTAAAACCTTTTTAATGATAAGACATCTTATTGTCTTCTTTTTTGCATAAGCTACTCTATTCCCTATTTTGCTTTTCTATGAGCAGAAACTGGTGGTCTCTCTACGCTTTTCTCACTCAATATTTGATAATATTAAGAACATAGACAATGTTTAATGGGATGGGAGAAAATGTATTTATGGGGAGAACAGGGAGAAGAAGACTCAAAGTGATTGAGGTTCAAAAACTTGAGATAGTCGTGTAATATTTTATCATAAAATATGATCTTCTCAAAAAGTCATAATACTACATGTATCAATACTATAGTTCTTAATCTTATCCTTTATTTAGCAAAGCTAATTAGATTACTAATGCAAATGACACAAAGTATCGAAACCATGAATTAACATCTCCATTAGATGTCCTTTGTGTTTCTTTCTTTATTAAGTGGTAGCTTCTTTAATGTATTTTGCACTTGTTATCTTTACTTATTTGTTAGCTCTGTTCACTGTGTTCATGTTGTAGGTAATAACTCAATTTCTCAAGTTAGAGACTATACTTGATGATGATGTTGGCCAAAAGATTGAGTTGGAGATTGAAAGGGGTGGGAAATCGATCACATTAAACTTGATGGTGAGACCTATGCCTAATAGTTATGCTTATTAGATTGTATGCATCACAATTATTTGGTAAGATATCTTCATTTGGAGATGCTAGCAAACTGTTAATGAAAGAAACTTAAACTTTTGGGTGAGACTTAAAATGGATGAAATAATATTATAATTAGAAAGAAGAGAATTTATAATTATGAAATCTTGTAAGCTTATATGAAAACCCTTGACTATTTATTCTTTCCCCATTTTAGTGTGAAACTAAAGTGTGTAGATTGTAAACTGCATAGATTTAGAGGGATTATTAATACTGGGAGTATATTGAGGCATTGTAAAGTTATATGTTGTTTTCAATTGTCTATCTTGCATGCGGAAAAATAGAGGAGCTGCTCGTAATTAATCATTATTATATTCTACAACAACTTAGAGTAATATCCTAATAAGGCTTATAAGACTTAGGCAACCATCTCTCTTTAAGGTGCACCTTGAGGAGTTAGGCCTATTTTATTATGGTATCATAACCACTGCTAGTTTGATGATATTCCTTATACAAATGTTGTGGACAATAAATGGTAACAACAGTAAGTTAATTTTGATTAGCTTCTTCATTGTGCATGAGGAAAAAAAAAGAAAGATGCAGTGACTAAGAACCATCAAATATCTTTAAAATTTAGTGTCTCAAAAGGTAACTTATATGCTTTGTTTGTGACTAAGATTGGTATACATTGGTCTTAAGGGTGTCATATATAAATTGAGATCATCTTTTTTTTACACTTAAGTTTGGTATGTGCAAAAAAATCAAAGCCTTTCAAAATATGAGTCTCATGTATGCTATTTGAAGAAATATTACAATAAATAATTGCAATGATGTGCAACTGTATTTGGCCGCCATTGGTTAACTTTTATTAATTTGAAATGCATACAAAATGATGTTTATTTTTTTATTAACTTGGGTTGGGAAAAACATCCAAATCAGAAATACTTGCTTTAGAATGTTTTTATTTGGTAAGTGTTGCTTGAACTTGTAGTTCTAATTCCATAATAGTGTTCGGATCAACCTCCAACCTCAAAGCTAGACAACTTTCCTACATTAAATAGTTGAGGGAGCTTCATGAAGTGATGTGAGAGTTTCTTTTCCAAGAACATGAACTCAAATACAATCATGTTCCATAGTGAGGCTAAGAATTCAAAAACTTGATTTCTCTCTCTTAGAGGAGAGCTTGAGTGTTGCACTCAAGTTCTTGTAAGTGTTAAGATTTCCAGGAAAAACTTATCTTGTATTTAATATTCACAGATACATATATATATATACAACTTAACCAGCAGGAAAATAGGTATCAATATGAACTAAACTATATCTAGAAGTCTATAGCAGAAATCCCTTGATTATAGGGATTTCTGTTTCTAATAATCTTATCCCATAAGATTGATCTTATCTAAATCTCTGTTCTTCAACAGTATTAAACCATTGGAAAGCAAATAAGTCGTTTATTAAATTCTTCTGAATTTTGTCAGTAGTTCTCTTTCTTGGTTCAATGTTCTTGACTTTTTTCTTTCTTTCCCTGTTCATTGCAGATTGCTTTTTTTTACGTGGCTGTGCTTGCAGGGCTTCTCCACAGGTTCCCTGTTAGCTTTTCTCAGGTGTGAATTATCATTGTTATTACTTCGCATTGAAGCTAAGAAATGCTGTGGAGGTTCTCAGTGGATATATTCTTGAACTGCAGCATGCTGCTGGACAGATTAGGAATCGGAAATCTGGTGGGTCCAAGGTATCTGAGCAAGGAGAAACAATTACTTTTGCTGATGTAGCAGGTGTTGACGAGGCTAAGGAAGAGTTAGAAGAAATAGTGGTATGTGGCCTTTACTGTCTGTGTTTATTGTGCCATGTGATGCCCTATGGGTGTTTTGAACCTTCCTATGAACACAAGAGATTGACATTTTTGCGATTTCTTTGCCACGCAGGAGTTTCTTAGGAATCCGGACAGGTACATAAGACTAGGTGCTCGACCTCCTCGAGGTGTTCTCTTGGTGAGTGTACGATGCTCAAATATTTGTTTGTGAAAATAATGTTTGACCAGCGATATTTTAGCAGCTTGAAGTGGCTGCTGGAGTGTGTGCAATTCTTCCTTGCCCCTTCTGATAAGTTGGTCTGCATGGCCACAGATGATTAATTTGTTTTGTACGTCCACTTCTGCTAACCTGTTGAATACTTGGTGGTGTTGTTTAGAATCCTTAGTTGACCATTGGTGGATAGTCTTGCGTTAACAAACTTACCTATGATTGGTTTCCAGTAATTAGTTTCCAGTAATTACTTGTATGCTATCCGGAGGATGATAGTACGATATTCTAGGGTTTTTTTGTAAGTTGCAGGTTGCAGTTGGTGAGTGTTACTTTCTGTGTCTTACAGGTGGGTCATCCTGGGACAGGTAAGACACTTCTAGCAAAGGCCGTGGCTGGAGAAGCTGAAGTACCTTTTATAAGCTGTTCTGCAAGTGAATTTGTGGAGCTTTATGTTGGCATGGGTGCCTCCCGTGTTAGAGATCTATTTGCACGGGCTAAGAAGGAGGCACCGTCAATAATATTTATTGATGAGGTTCGGCTACTTTTTCACATAAATTTGATAGTACTTCTCTCTTTGGTTGTTGGAGAAAACATTCTTAAAAATGCCCCAGTCATGTGCTGTCATTTTGTGCAGATAGATGCTGTGGCAAAAAGCCGTGATGGGAAATTTCGCATTGTCAGTAATGATGAACGTGAGCAAACTTTGAACCAGCTGCTCACTGTAAGCCCCCCTTGCTGAAGGATTATTTGATGTCTGAATTTGTAGCCATTCTAAAGCTTTAACTTTGAAAATATTCGCAGGAGATGGATGGGTTTGATAGCAGCTCTGCTGTTATTGTTCTTGGTGCAACAAATCGCTCAGATGTCTTGGACCCTGCACTTCGCCGACCTGGAAGATTCGATCGTGTGGTTATGGTTTGTATCATATTTTAATCATGTCATAACATTTTAAAATTTTGAGAGGTAAACAAGTTCCATAAATCTCATAGCTTTATTCCTTTTCTCCTTTAGGTTGAAACCCCTGATAAGAAGGGAAGGGAAGCTATTTTAGAAGTCCATGTTTCCAAGAAGGAACTTCCTCTAGGTGAAGATGTTAACCTCAGGGACATTGCCTCAATGACCACTGGTTTTACAGGGTATTTTCTGATTAGTGGATTCTTTTTCTCGTGAGATCTGTAGAAAACATGATAGGAATGAGCTTTTGATTCTCATATTATGCAGGGCAGATCTTGCGAATCTAGTAAATGAAGCTGCTTTATTGGCTGGAAGGAAAAGCAAAGTCGTAGTTGAAAAAATTGATTTCATTCAGGCAGTTGAGCGGTCAATAGCTGTAAGTCACTTTTGTCTCTCTCAGTATGTAGGGGAAGTAAAACTTATGAAACAATATTTTTATGAAAATATTGAACTCTGGTGATTTGTTTTAAAAGCTGTAGGGCTCTATTGTGTCTCTCTCTCAGTACTTAAGGGAGATAACTTTTGAAGCAATTTTCATATGAAAATATTGAAATCTGGTGGCTCTGGAAGATTTTTATGTTACTCTTTTTGTTATATGTAAGCCTATAAAGTCAAATCACTACTATTAATCTTAAGTCAACTTGCAAAATAAATATGGATGAATGATAAAATCTAAAATATAGTATTGGAACCAATCTCAGACCAAACAGTAGGATCCCAGGTCCTACTTGTAAAGAATAATAATCTATAAATATCCCTTGTTAGAAAATGGACAACAAAAATTGAAAATAAAAGTTGACAATAGATTGCTTATGGTTGAAGCAAATACACTTGGTTAATCTTTCATTTATCTTCAAATTAGAACTTCCCTGCGTAGAGTTTAAACAAGGGGAAGGAAGTGGAAAGAGAGTTGCATCCCACGGGTTTTTCAACTAAATGCAGAACTGAATCCAGTTGCTTCTATTGTAGGGTATAGAGAAGAAAACTGCCAAGTTGCAAGGAAGTGAAAAGGCTGTTGTTGCACGTCATGAAGCTGGTCATGCCGTGGTGGGTACTGCCGTTGCTAATCTACTTCCTGGACAACCTAGAGCTGAGGTACGTGACTACACTTTTACTAAATGGTCTGAGTTTCTTTTGGGTGTTTTCTTCAGGTGAAGAATTTGAATATAAAAAACCACATAGTATATATTATGCCCTAAATGAAAGGTTTATTCATGGTGCAAGTGGCCAACAAGCGGTTAGTAGCTTGGTCTTGGCTTGCAACTAAAAGCTTCTTTTTGTTCATATTTAAGTGCATACCTGGGATGGAAACAACTGAATGGGTGGAATTGGAAGGGCTAAGGCCTTTTAAGTTTTAATGGTTATTTAGCATTATGCATCAACAACATAAGATACTAACGGAGTGCTGAAGAGAAATGTTTTGACGTGAAAGTTTCTTTTCCTTGGTTCTTTTAAAGAGAAAAGGGGAAATTCTAGACAAAAGAATTCTGGAAAAGCGTGCTGTTGGATGCTGCCATAGTAAACCATTTTGGAATTGTTTTATGGCATTTCCTCAATCTTGTGGTTCAAATAAACAACACATGGAAATTATGTGTCCTCAAACTGTTCATTGATGTGAAAGATGCAATAACCGTAGCTTCTGTTATTATTGCATCAATGACTTTCTTTTCTACTCTGTGTTGTTAGAAATTAAGCATATTACCACGATCAGGAGGAGCACTGGGGTTTACATATACTCCCCCAACAAACGAGGATAGATATTTGCTCTTCATTGATGAATTACGTGGCCGCTTGGTAACGCTTCTTGGAGGACGAGCAGCAGAAGAAGTTGTTTATTCAGGGCGTATTTCCACCGGTGCACTGGATGATATACGGCGAGCTACTGACATGGCATACAAGGCTGTAGCTGAATATGGTCTTAGTCAGACAATAGGTCCAGTTTCTTTAGCGACACTTTCTGGAGGTGGAATGGATGAGTATGGAGCTCCTCCGTGGGGGAGGGATCAGGTACTGAAATTTTCAAGCTTAGTTTCTTCTTGCATCAGCTTTACATAAATATGACCTGAGGTTGAGAAAGATAAAAGGACTGACCTGGACAACAGGGGCATCTTGTTGATCTTGTTCAAACAGAGGTAACATCATTGCTGCATAAAGCCCTAGATGTGGCACTCTCTGTAGTGCGTGCTAATCCTGTTGTGCTGGAGGGGCTTGGTGCGCATCTTGAAGGTAATACTTTTGGGCTTGGGTGGTTCGGATAATATTTTCTATGTTTTGATAGTAAGATCCTGGACCCTTTTCTTGCCATCGTAGTAACATTGTTTCTGCCTTTGATTTGATGTGCTTGTATTTGTTACTATCTGATCAATTTGCCGGAGCAGAGAAAGAGAAAGTAGAAGGTGAAGAGCTGCAAGAGTGGTTGAAATTGGTGGTTGCCCCAGAAGAGCTTGCAGTCTTTGTCAGAGGAAATCCAGAGGCTCTTCCTGCCACTGCAAGCAGGCTCATGATAGATACCCCATTACGTTTGTAGCTCTTCAAGTAAAAATTTAGAGATGGGCTTGAGGGCTTTGTATATTTCATTTTTGGCGTTAGTGGCCCAAAATCTGAAGAAAAAGACGACAGCTGAGCCTGAAATTATTGTCTGCTGCTGTTAGCGAGAGGCCTCCAATTTTGAATGTTGGTGGTTTGAGGTCTATTGCAGATTGGCTATTATTATCAGTCCAGTGTTTTTGATGGATACAGTTGTTCAGTTGTATACATAATATGATTGACTACGTGATATATAATCAAATGTTCCTGATAAGTTGGGGTTTGGGCCTGGGTTGAACACAGAAAATTGTCTTTACATTTCCATGTAATTCTAAGTCTTTAACTAATTAACGTATTTGCATTTTACTCCTTCCCTTACCTTGTCTTGGAGAATGAGCGAATGATGCTAAATTTGATAGAATAAATATCAGTGTTGCTTTCCATTGCTCTAAATAAGGACCCCGCCACTTTCCTGTACTTTAGCTTAGCTTAAGCTTTTGCAATGTAATGCAGTTGTCTCCGGTTACGTCACCTGTTTCACTTTTGCTGTTCAATTCTAAATTATCTTACGGGAGACTTACATAAATACAAGAGATAAGATAAGTTAGGATAGTAAAAGTAGAACAACATATATCTTCTCTTTGTACCGCTTTCTGCTTCGGTAGGCAGTGGTAAAAATAAAATCATTCGAACCCAGTGGATTGGCGTAGGTGGCACATACTTTCGTCGCTTAACCAAATAGTCAGGGGTTCAATTAGTGATAGAGCTACAAATTTAAGATAAAAGGGTTTAAATAAAATATTGATTTCACAAGTTCTTTAATAATAACCTCCTTCGATTGTTACTTAACATTGTATAAAGTTGTCATTGAAGGTGATTGGACCGCCGCTTCTAATTTTTTTAAAGAAGATCTCAAATCAATAACTGCCGATCTCACTGAAAAGCTTATAACTGCTCTTCATGTCTCTATTGGTACTAGTTTGTCCTTAAAATTTGTTCAAACCTTGTGGGGTTAATGTCTAATCACCTCCATGTGAAAGAAAAATTTTGGAACACCCTTCTTCGTACAATCTTTCACAAATCACATTAACGGTGACAGCGCGACACACTTTAAAAGAGGGTCTTGTTTAGTTATCAAAGATTTTTAATATACATATATATAATTTTTTTAAATCTTTAAGGGACCAATAATAACTCCGCCAGTCGGTTTGATCTTTGAAAATGCAGCACATTTTTGGACTAGCGGTAGCCCTCTTTGATTTGAGATGTTCCCGCCACCGAAGGATTAGCCCTTCGACTAATCTTAAAAAAAGTAAAATCATTCGTAATGATTGGACACTAATGATAAAATGAAAATATCTACACGTCACGTGATGTCAGCAACCGATCACTTTTTGGTCAAGTTATGTATGAAGTGCATTGGAGGCTCGGGGTGCGTTTAGTTATCATTTGAGCGATAAGTTTCCAGGTTCTTCCTCTCTCCCCTTTACTTCTCTCTTCTCTGTACGTGTGTGTGTATGTTCATGTTAGCTTTTCTTCTTCTTCTTCTTTACTTGCTATATCTCAGTTTCTATTTCTTGTTGAGCTCAAGATTTTGCAATAGGCTAACATAAACATCAGTATCATTCAAAATCAAACAGTTGAAGGTAAAGGAGCTTGTGGTGTATGAGTTACTCTTTTGATCAAACAAATGATAAGTATTATGTTCCTAGTTTCAGTACCAAATGTTTTATGTAAAATGATTTCATTGGTTCGGCTCTAACAAATGAATTCAACCATCATGTTCTTCGCCCCTTTGATGGTTGGATCACTTAGTCCAACTGTTTATTACTATATATTCGTACTTCATACGAGGAAATGATATAAAAGTAACATATTTTTCTCAAGGTAAGTAATAAACGAAGGATAGGTCTATTTGGAATACACGTGCTACCTACATATGCCATCTTTGTCTTGTTTGGTTTCAGTATTGGTATATCTCCTCAAGGCATCATTCCTTTAACTGGCTGTATGATTACTACATATGATAGTCAATGTTGCTAGTTGGCTGACTCGTTGATTTTGTATACTTCGTTGTATACATGTTACTGCTTTTGAAATGGTATGGTAAGCCAAGTTTTTTTAATGATAATTAATCAATTTTCAGATAGTTGTTAGTATTATACGTGTAATTTAAGTTCTCGCTGATGTGATTCTAAAAGTGAAGTACGTAATTTGTGTTAGGTGAATTTAAGGATGGCATCAGTTCAGGCTACTGCTTTGTCTTCAGCCATATGTAAGAATGGAAATCATTCTGCTGTGGTCAAATTCCCGGGCACTACATTCTTATCAGGTTTTGATGCGGTTGGTCGTGCTTCAAATTTATGTAAGAAGGAAATACCCCCTGGCACCTTGTGGTTAGGACCCAAAGCAACTTTAACTTTTGATCCCCCATCGACTGATTCAGAGAAAAGTAAGCAGAGGAAGCATACAGCGGATCCTTCTTCCCCTGATTTTCTTCCACTTCCATCCTTTGAACAGTGTTTCCCAAGAAGCACTAAGGAATACAGGTGCACCTGTGTCTATTTTTCTTTGTACATCTGTAGCAGTTTTTCTTCCTCAAAATTTGTAGCTTATAAAAGTTTAAAGTTCCTAGCTGGTTCATCTGAGCATTTAATTGCTTTAGCTAACTAATATGCTACCAACATCCTTTGTAATGTGCTCACAGGGAAGTTGTCCATGAACAAACTGGTCATTTGCTTAAAGTTCCTTTCAGGCGAGTGCACCTATCGGGTGATGAACCAAGTTTTGATAATTATGATACAAGCGGTCCTCAAAACATTAGTCCACATTTAGGTATGGATTTGAAATCTACTTTGGACTATATATAGATGATTTAGCTTAGCATAATGTTCTTTTGAAATTCTGTCTGCTCCTTTTTTCTATGTTGTCCAATTTCTCTTATGTTTATGTTCTCCATATACTAAAATGTTTAGGATCTTTCATATCAATTTATTCCTCATACTCTGTGATCTATCATTATCAGCTTAGTGACATATAAATGTGTTGATAAACATTTCAAGAAACATTTCTGCCTATGCTATCTTCAATTTCTGGCCTTTATCATTGTAATATATCCAGGCTTGGATTACATTTCTGGGAAATTTCCATATCTTCTAGGTATGCCACTTGTTTAAAAACAAATGTTTGCTTGGAAAGAAGAGAAAATAATGCCATTCAACTTTGTCCTATGGTGCATGTATTAATTGAATGTTCCTCTATCTGATACTTTAGTTACTGGTTTATTTGGCTTAACAACCTGCTCTGGTTCTTATGGTCTCTTAATTACTTAGTCCACAAACCTAGGTTTTTGTATTGGGTGCAGGATACATCCATGGTTTTATAATGCTTTATAATGCCAAAGGTATTGACTAGTCCTAATGTATGTTTCAACAGGACTTCCTAAACTACGCAAGGACTGGGTTGATAGGAGGGAAAAGCTTGGTTTACCAAGACATACTCAGATGTTCTATGCAAAACAGGGTATTATAACTGAGGAAATGTTTTACTGTGCTGCTCGTGAGAAGCTTGATCCAGAGTTTGTAAGGTCAGAGGTTGCTCGTGGGCGGGCAATCATCCCTTCCAACAAGAAGCACCTAGAGCTTGAACCAATGATAGTTGGAAGAAACTTTCTGGTGAAAGTTAATGCAAACATTGGAAATTCTGCTGTTGCGAGTTCCATAGAGGAGGAAGTGTATAAAGTTCAGTGGGCGACTATGTGGGGTGCTGACACTGTAATGGATCTTTCTACTGGTCGACATATTCACGAGACACGTGAATGGATTTTACGAAACTCTGCCGTACCAGTGGGGACTGTACCTATCTATCAAGCACTTGAGAAAGTAAATGGAATTGCTGAAAATCTTAGCTGGGAAGTATTCAGAGACACGCTGATTGAGCAGGCTGAGCAAGGTGTAGATTATTTCACAATCCATGCCGGGGTTCTGCTGCGTTACATTCCTTTAACTGCAAAGCGCATGACAGGAATTGTTTCTCGTGGAGGATCAATTCATGCAAAGTGGTGCCTAGCTTATCACAAGGAAAACTTTGCTTATGAACACTGGGATGACATACTTGACATCTGCAATCAATATGATGTTGCTCTCTCAATTGGTGATGGACTGAGACCTGGGTCCATTTACGATGCCAATGACACTGCTCAGTTTGCAGAGCTTTTAACTCAAGGTGAACTTACTCGTAGAGCATGGGAAAAAGATGTTCAGGTATTGCCTTTTTATCAACCCTGCATTTTGTTCAGGCTGTTACATGTGGGATATGTTGTAGAAATCAAAATTTGGCTGATATAATATATGATAAAATTGTGAACTCCTTAGTGTAAAATCACGTAGTTTATCAAATTCTGTTATTTTGATAAAAGATATCCTTACCTGATAATAAAAGATAATCCAATATAGTTGATTTCTTAGACCAGTGTATTCAACAATAAGTCCTTACCAAAAAGATTGATTCTGCACTTTCTTCTGAATGGTCTTTGTTTTGCTTTCGCCAAGTGATGTGCCATGTGATGTCTATTTTTAGGTAATGAATGAAGGACCTGGACATATTCCAATGCACAAGATCCCCGAGAATATGCAAAAGCAGTTGGAGTGGTGCAATGAAGCACCTTTCTACACTCTAGGACCTCTTACAACTGACATTGCTCCTGGATATGATCACATTACCTCTGCCATTGGCGCTGCCAACATTGGGGCTCTTGGAACTGCTCTTCTTTGTTATGTCACCCCAAAGGAACATCTTGGATTGCCAAATAGAGATGATGTGAAAGCTGGGGTTATAGCTTATAAGATAGCTGCTCATGCAGCTGATTTGGCCAAGTGTCACCCGCATGCTCAGGCATGGGATGATGCATTAAGCAACGCAAGATTTGAATTTCGATGGATGGATCAGTTTGCTTTGTCCTTGGACCCAATGACAGCCATGTCCTTCCATGATGAGACTCTTCCAGCGGAAGGTGCCAAAGTTGCACATTTTTGCTCTATGTGTGGGCCTAAGTTCTGCTCTATGAAGATAACAGAGGATGTCCGCAAGTATGCTGAGACACATGGTTATGGTAGTGCAGAAGAAGCTGTTCAGCAGGGGATGGAAGCAATGAGTGCTGAGTTTCAGGCGGCTAAGAAAACTGTTAGTGGAGAGCAACATGGTGAAGTTGGTGGAGAGATATATCTGCCAGCAAACTATATTACTAAAAGGTAAAGTCTGTTCTCTCAATGGGATGCAGTACACTATCACAATGGGTAAAAGATTCACAAAAGCACAAATATCATTTTGATGAGAGTAAAGCGGTCATCCTTTCCCCTTGGATAGTTTCTGCCAGCGAGTGTTGGAATTTTTATCAATCTTGTTCTCTGCTCAGATTATATTTGTCATAATTTATATTGAAGTACAGGCAAAACATGTTAAATTCAGAGTCAAATCTTTGTGAATGAAGGCTACGCTCTAGACCAATAATCTTCCTCTAATGGAGAACATAAACCATCTAAATGGCTATTGCCAATGAGTGCTGATTGCGTAGCAACCCTTTGATATGCATGAACTGCTCATCCTGTGAAATTTCCTTGCAGGAAAGTTTAAGGTCCTGATGGTTGGTGAGGATTTCCTGAAATCTGAGTTTGCCAAGAAACGCAATATGCAGTAGTCGACAAGACAAGAAGTGTGGTGGTAAGTTTATGTTTCTAGTTGCTATGTACCTTTTGTGACATTTGTAGTTGTTCTGTTGCTTGCGTCACAAGTAATAAAATGGAGTCTTTCAGATCATGATTCTCTATGTATTGCAAATCTGAGGGTTTTTTAATGCATTTTACTGACCCAAAAACGCACCAGGGGTGCCTGTATGTCTGCTAAAATTCTGGCAAATAAGCTAGAAAAAGCAGCAGTTCAGGCTGAGAAAGTCCCTTTGAACCTGAACAGGATAATACCTGCGTAGGGAGTGTGCAGTTTCTTTTTTGCACTTTTATGTTGCACAGGGGGGCAGCTTCGCTTCAATTCAAGCGCTCGGGCTAGCTTATCCTGTTGCGCAGACGACCAACCATTTGCTTACTCGCACTTGGATCATTGCCACACATTTGAGGTTATAAATTTTATTAACCATATAATCGAAAGGGTATGCTACCGTTGAAATTGATGTTGTAGAAAATCTGGAATTCAACATCACTGGATTCTCCATAAGCCATCTTTGCATTATCGACAATATTGTGTTTATTATTTAGTAATAAAAAGCGAAATTTGCAATTACATGTTTTTAAAAACATTAACGTAATGTAAATGAATTCAGTGTTAATTGGTAAGGAAGGTTTAATAGTTTTTCTCTCGTCAGCAATCGTTCAAACGAGCATCTTCTATCTGCATAACATAGCCATGATCCGTGAAGTGGGTAGACAATTGTCACCCTAGGAGCCTGGTTTAGCAGTATTATGTTGGTGGTGAGCTGCTGCTCTGTAGCTAATACTTCCTCCGGTTGCTTTATGGTTCAAGTCAGTTTGGAATTGGGCATGATATGTTTTTTGATCGGCCTCCAGATTAACGTAAATCAAGTTTTATGGTACTTGGGACCAGGCTTGAATAACTCTCGACTTGGCCCGACTTAATTTGGTTCGTTGCTATTCTTGGTCGCAATTAGCAGGGCTGAAGTTGATTCATGACTTTTGACATTATTTAAGATAATAAACGACAAAAACGTTAGTAAAATAGCAAAAAAAAAATATTTTTAAGGGCAAAATTTTTACACCTTTCATTTGGTTTAATTTTATAAGTGTCTTTAATCTCTGAAATTTTCAAAACAAAATTCTTTTGATTTTGATTTTTTAAAATTTCTCTCTTAAAGTTTGATTAAAAATAATAAAAAAATATATTAAGAATAAATATCATATACGGATTAAATAAATGTCATGGTAATTTAACTTAGTTTTAAAACTGCTTCAAATTAATTAATAATAAAAAATGTTCGTAGTAAATTATTAATTGGATTCGAATTTAAGAGTTATATTAAATCTTTAATTTATGTGCGATATTTATATTACGTGTTTTATCATTATTTTCAAGAGATTCTTTTTGGAAAAATTGAAATTACAAAGGGTTCTTATTTTAAAAAATCATTAAGGAGTTTTTCTAAAGTTTCTTAAAAACATATAAGAGCTTTATGTCTTTTATCCTATTTTCAATTTTAATATTTTCATCAAAATATAAGTTAGTGTTTAACATTTTGGAGAGTTTAAAATTAAACATAATATTTGTAAAATGTTTAAACTAAATTTTGTTACGAAGAAAGGTGTCCTTTATGTGATAAATTAAACAGAGGTTTATTATATATTTATAGGAGTACAGGAGCAATTAATTTACAAAATGATCTCCTATAATCAAACACAATATCAATCCTAACTAATATATCTAAATAGATTATTTGATTCTATCTAATATGTAACACTTCCCCTCAAATTGGAGAACAGATATTAATCATGCCTAACTCACTTGGGCTCTAGTTAAAGCCTTTGTGAAAATATCCCAAAGTTGTTCCCCAATTTTGACATCTTCCATAGAAATCAAGTTTTGTTGTACCTTTTTACAAACAAAGTAATAGTTCGTTCATGGAACATAAGCTTAGAAGTAATATGTAATGAATCTTGAATGTCATACCACAACTTTGCTGGTAATGAGGTTTTAAAACCAATTTATGTTAAGAGCTAGTATACCTATATGATCTCTCATGATGATTTTGCTATAACTCTATATCCATACTCTGCACCAAATCTAGACACGACATGTTGTTTTTTACTTTTCCTTAACCAAATTTCCTCTAATAAAAACACAATGACTAACAGTTGATCTTCATTCAATCTTAAAGCTTGCTCAATCAGCATAAAAGAAACACTCAATATGAGTATGTCCATGATTTTATATAAAATCTTTAGACCAAGAACTCCCTTCGTAATGTAATATTTGTTCTAGAATAGCCCAATGATGAATGGTAAGAGAGGCCATAAATTGGCTTAAAACGCTAGCATAATATGCAATATTATGGGGGGTTACTGTGAAATAATTCAATTTTTCAACCAATCTCATATATTTCTCAAGATCTTCAAACAAATCTCCATCTGTATTGAGTTGTAGATTTGGAATCACTGGAGCACCATATGACTTAGCCCTTATATATATATTTTAATCTCAGTTAGTAGATTAAGTACATACTTTCTTTGTGATAAGAGAATACCTTTCTTGCTTTTTATCACTTCAACTCCAAGAAAATATTTCAAAGCCCCTAAATCCTTTGTATGAAATTGCCTATGAAGGAATTCAAGGATGAACTGTCCATAGTATCACTTCTAGTAATAATTTGTATAATCTACATACACAATAAGAGAATGATCCCAGACGCAGGACATTTATAGAATGCTAAGTGATCATAATTGCTATTGTTTATGCTAAACTTTTCCATTGCTTGACTAAATTTCTCAAACCAAGCACGAGGGTTTGTTTTAAACTACATAAATATTTTCAAAGCCCAAAAACTTTCCTATTCTCCTCGTGAGCAACAAATCCAAGTGGTTGCTCCATATACACTTCCTCCAGAAGATCTCCGTGTAAGAAAGCATTCTTGATGTCTAACTAATGTAAGGTCTAATCATGAGTAGATGCTAAAAAAATGAACAGATGAGTAGAGGTCAATTTAGCAACAGAAGAAAAAATATCAAAACAATCCACACTATAATTTTGAGCATAACCTTTGGCTACAAATAGTACTTTAAGTCAAACAACAGATCCATTAAAATTGATTTTAATCAAAAACACCCATTTACAGGTAATGGTCTTCTTTCCAAGAGGTAAGTTTATTAAGATTCCATATACCATTAGCATTCATCTCCTCTATCATAGTAGAATGCTAACTATGATGAGATAAGGCTTAATGAACGAATTTTGGGAGGGTCACAAAATCAAGTGATTCAACAAAGGAACAAGAAGAGGAAGATAAATGATCATAAGAAACAAAAGAGGAAATAGTATAAGTGCATTGGTGTTTAGCTTTGTGGAAAGCAGTTGGAAGTTCTGGATCATATTTTGTGGGATTTGATGACAAAGAAGAGATAGGTAGCTGCTTATGTTAAGATGATCTTTTCTTCTAGAATAGACCAAGTGAATAGGTGGTGGTTATGGTTGTGTAAGAGTCAATGTTCTGAATACCGTACCGGACTTAGTACCGGATTGGGCTCTGGAACGGAACTGTACCGGTACCGGTCGGTACCGATATCGTTTCGGGATATTATAAAATAGTCCCTAAACTTTTTAAAAATTGCAAAATAGTCCATATTGATACATTATTTTAAA
>JANKOE010000008.1:41855871-41879368 GCA_026284465.1 Erythroxylum citrifolium | reverse complement strand
TTTTGAATACCGGCCGGTACGGACGAAATTGGCCGGTACCGACCGGTATTTGACCCCGGTACACCTTACCCCCGTACTGGTACCGGTACACGGCCGGTACGGGCCGGTACGGTACGAAATTTAAAACATTGGTAAGAGTATCATGTGTAGAGATGACATTCGCGGTGTGATTGGTGATCTAGTCAACTAATAAGTCATCATCCACATTATTAGAAATCGAAGAAATAGGAAAGAAGGAAGGTGTTCCATAAAGAAAATATCAGCTGATATAAGATATTTATTTAAATTAGGACAGTAACACCAATATCCTTTTGTAGGTGAGAGTAACCCAGATAGACACATTTTTAAGATTTAGGATCTAATTTAGTCTCAAGGGAAAACATCATGTACAAAATAAGTACTCTAAAAAATTCATGGTGGAATAGGAAACAAGGTTTAGTGGGTAAAAGAACATTATAAGGAATCTCACCATGAAGAATAAAGGAAGGCAAACGATTAATTAAAAAATATGATGTGGAGACAATATTGCCCAAAATGATTTAGGAACGTGTGCTTGAAATAAGAGTGCTTTGACAATTTCGAGGGGATATTGATTTTTCATTCAACAACACCATTTTGAGATGGTATGTTAACAAATGATGATTAATTAAGAATGTCATTATGTATCATGAAGGTTTCGAATGATGTGGAAAAATATTCTTTGGCATTATCACTTCTTAAAATATGAATGGAGACATTAAATTGAGTTTTGATCTCAACACAAAAGGTAGTGAAATGGGAAGATAACTCGAAATGAGTTTTTATTAAAGAAAGCCAAAACACACAAGAGAAATCTTTAAAAAAAAGTGACAAAATGTTGAAACCCAATTGTAGACACAATAAGACATGGACCCTAAATATCAAAATTTACTAATTGAAAAGGAAGGCTAGTTTTTTTATAACTCGAGATAGTGAATGTAGATGAAGATGTTTGGAAAAATTGACACAATATAATCTAAGTAAGATATATTATGAAATTGAGGACATGACTTCTTCAATAAAGGTAAAGAGGGATGCAATGAGCTTCAAAGGGAGTTAAGACACTTGAACAAGTAATGTATCTTAGCACCGATGTATCTAGAATATATAGACTTCCTGATTTGTAAGCTTTACTAATAATCTTCCTCATCATAAGATCTTGAAAAAGAAAATGATCAGGAAATAATGAGATACAATAATTTAGGGCATAAGTGAGTTTACTAACAAATAATAAATCAAAAGAGAATCCTAGTGGGTTTAAAACAGATGATAAAAACATTAATGAAGTGGGATTAACAATGCCAAATCCAATAACAGAAGAAGTAGATCCATTAGATAAGGTAACATGGGAAGGAGATGATTGTTTCTAGAAAGTATAAAAAAGACTATATTAGTCATCATATGATTTGAGGCACTAGAATCAATGATCCATTATGATGAAGATGGAAGAAGACACGAGGGTGTATCACCTAAATCAACAATAGTTGTGATAGGATAGGCTGAACTTTGTAATGTTCTTGGTACTATGTAAACTTGGAAAACTCATATACATAAACTATAATTTTCTTCTCCTCAGGTAAGTTAAGTGTATTAGTAGCTGTAATATGAGCGAAATGAGATCTTTTAGACTTATTCATCAGTTTCGACCCCATATATGGCCTTACTCTTAACAATATCGACCCCATATATGGCCTTAAAGAAGTAAGGAAACATGAATGATATGCTACTGCTCACTAAGCAAAATGAAGGCTAGGGTAAAGAAGACTCACATAGCCAATATTGGCTTTGATACCATGTTATAAAGAAATATAATTTCGTTTTTGATAAATTATATAAAGGTTTGGTACATATTGATAGTCGAACAAGAGCAACTAATTTACAAAATAATCTCTTATAAGTAAGCACAATATCAATTCTAACTAATATCTTTAAACAAATTATTTGATTATATCTAGTCTATAACAAATTTTAAGTGGATGAAATTAATTTTTTGTTTATTATATGTCACATTATCGCTGACATGGTATGAGTTTATTATTTTGAACTAGTAGTGTGAATCTTATCGTGTAACATTTCCCAGTATCCTTCATATCTTCACAGTATTGCCCAAATTCTAATTGACATATACTTTGTTTTCAGACCACTAAAGCATCGGGTGCTGGTCAATCCTAAATACACTAATAAGACTTGGTAGATTCTTGGACATTCCATTCGTGAGATCTACAATCACAATGCTAGTAGCCTTAGTTTACAGTTAGATAATCACTTACTTGTATGTACATATGATGCTTAACTAATTTATATTTTTAAATATATTTTAATATCAAATCTACATTTTTACTCACTTCTTTCATAGCTTTCTCATCCAAAGAAACTAGAAAGTGGCCATGCCTATTGTCACCAACGTCTTCTCATTGTGACTCATACTTACCATTGCTCTGTAACATGAGCAACCCTTTTCTTTAATTTCTTCGTATTGGGAACTGTAGCTTATTTTTTGCAAAGTTTGCGACTCTAAACTCTAAGCCCTCTGTTTTGGCTAAGTTTACTCCATAAATTCTCAGGACAAGATTGATTGGCATTTTATGCTTTTCTTTTACCTCATTTGGCCAGAAACTGCACTTATTGTTTGTTTCTGGTTCAACACTTTTCTTCCTATTCTCTATTTTTGGTATTGGTTGGGTCTTAAGTATACCAAAGGCGAGTGTTTTCTCATCTCTCTTTAAGTGTTTTAAGTGAGTGACACCATTTACTACTTTATAATGCCAAACTCAACTACCTATTTGCTTAATCTTGATTCCAAATCAGTTTTTCACTATAATCTGTTGATTTCTTAAGTTCCAATCATACAAAGCTCACATAAGAGTCTATTAATCTAGTGTTTATAAGGCTTTTACAAGCATTTATCCTTAGTTTCTCCAAGTGGTTGTTTTGGAGTGTCCTTATAATTAGTCTTATGGATTGTTCAACATCTTAGACTACCTCCCTCTGAAAGTCGCCCTTAACTAGTGTAGTCCTTTGCTTGTTTTATGCTCTAGATTAAAGCTACTTCTTTCTTTTCTTTACAGCTTTTCCTTATTAAGGCCTTTCATTACTTGTGTTGTTTTAGGTGAGAGGTGGTTATTATTGGTTTAGATTTATACCATCTAAGTTCTTTTTTTGTTTATATTTTTCAATATTTTGTTTGTTCTTTTTCAACTGTCTAATACTGTGTTTTAGCATCTTACAAAAAATTAGTTACTATTATTGGTTCATATTTTGGACCATCTAATTTTAATTTGTTTGCAATCATATGTACTTATGATTTTCACATCCGTTTATTACAGTATCCACTTTGGGATTTAATATCAATCCTTGTTTCCTTTCTCAAGTAATATTAGAGTTGTTTAAGGACTTGTTGGACTTATATTTTATAGCTTATGTTGGGCTTTAGGATATGAGTGGTGGATTTGACTTCTAATCATATAGCAAGGGTTAGTCCTTTAATGAGTTTTGGGTCTAGAAGAAGAGAAAATGTTGACAAATTATGGATATGTTCTTGAAACATCGGGACCCTTACAAGGAAGTCTTTGAAATTAGTGGGGATCTTAGACAAATATAAGATTCATATAATGTGCATCCAGGAGACAAAGTGGACAGGGCCCAAATAGAAAGAGATTAATGGGTTTAAACTTTGGTATTCAAGGTGTTCGAGACAATAGAATGAAGTAGGTATCTTGGTTGTCAAGGAGTTCATACATCATGTGTAGGGTAAAAAGGCCTAATGATAGGATTATGTCATTGAAAATTGTGGTGAAAGGTGTTGTTTTTAATATGGTGTGTGCTTATGCACCTTAAATATGATTAGATAAACAACTTAAACACTAATTTTGGGAAGAGTTGGATAAGGTGATTCAACAAATCCCTCCTTATGAGATAGTTATTCTAAGAGGAGATTTTAATTGTCATATAGTGGCAACCTTAAATGGATATTTATAGACGTATGGAAGTTTTAGGTATGGTGATAGGTATGATAGTAGGATTGATTTGTTGGATCTTGAGTTAGCATTTGAGTTAGTGATAACTAACTCTTTTTTTTTTAAGAAAAACAAGGAGTACCTAGTGACTTTTAAGTGTAGAACTATAAAAACTCAAATTGAGTACTTGCTCGTAAGGCAGAATGATCGAACTAGTTGTAAAGATTACAAGGTGATACCTAATGCTTGCTTTTCAACTTAGCATAGATTGTTGGTTATGGATATGATAATTAAGGGTTGGAAGAAGAAGAGAAGTCCTAAAAGGTTTGTCATATTCAAATGGTGGAATATGAAAGAGGATACGGTGGAACAACTTAGGGATAGAGTAATATATGGAGAAGAATGAAAATTAGAAGGAGATGCCAACCAGATGTAGGAGAGAGTAACAACTCTTTTTAAGAATACAACTAAAGAGATATTGCGTGTTTTTAAAGAGCCTAGGAGTAGTAAGATAGAGTCTTGGTGGTAGAATGAAGATGCATAACAAAAGGTTAGGATAAAAAAGGGTGCCTATAAAAGCTCTATTGGATAATACTACAAAGGTAGAGAAAGTTACAAACTGAAAAAAAAAATATGCGAAGAAATTAATCTCACAAGCTAAAAGTAGAGCTTACGAGAAATTATACCAATAATTGGAAACTAAAAATAGAGAAAAGGATATATTTAATTTGGCGAGAGCTAGGGAGCAGAAAGCAAGAGACATAGATCTAATTCGTTGCATAAAAGATGAAGTAGGGCAAGTGCTCATGGCTAAAAATGACATCAAGAGAAGATGGAAGAGACACTTTTATAGCCTTTATAAAGAAAGACATAAAAGATAACATCTTTTTAAGTAATCTTAGCACGTCTGAGAGGTATCCTAACTTTACTTGTTGCCATTAGATTACAAGGGAAGAAATTAAAAGAGCTTTGAAAGAGATGAAGAGTGAAAAAGTAGTAGGGCCTGATGAAATACCTAAGACGTGTGGAAAAGCTTAGGCAAAGAGAGTCTTACTTGACTAGCTAAGCTTTTTAATGTGATCCTTTAGTTCACCAACATGTCAAATGAGTGGAAACCTAGTATGTTAATTATTCTATAGGAGGACATCTAAAGCTGTAAAAACTATAGATGCATTAAATTACTCAGTCTCACCATAAAGTTATGAGAGAAAGTGATTGAGAAGAGAGGAAGAACTCAGAGAACTAGTTTGACTTCAAGCCAGGAATGTCTACGACTGAAGTTTTACATCTCCTTAGAAGATTAATAGAATATTATAAGAAAAGACAATGTAACCTACATATGGTTTTTATTGACTTAGAGAAGGCATATGATAGGGTACTTAGGGAAATCATGTGGAGGTTTTTAGAAGTTCAGAAAGTTCTTATGACCTAGATACAAGTTATTAAGGCTAAGTATGAAGGTGTAAAAACTAGAATAAGAACGATAAAAGGAGATCCAAAATATTTTTCTATCGATATTAAGATATCCCAAGGCTACTTATTGAGCCCCTTTTTGTTTACAGTAGTGATGGATGAGCTCACTAAGAATATCTAAAGGAATGCGCCTTAGTGTATATTTGTTGATGACATTATTTTAGTGGATAAGACAAGAGAGAGTATCAATGTTAAGTTAGAATTATGGAGGGATACTTTAGAGTTAAAGGGCTTTAAATTGAGCAGAATTAAAATTTAGTACTTAGAGTGTAACTTTTCGGGCTATAAGGTGACTTCTGATGTGGAGGTAAAAATTGATTTAGTATTTATACCATATAAAGAGTGTTTTAAAGATCTAGGATCTATTATCTAAAGCAATAGATGATATAATTCATCGTATCAAATCAGGGTGACTAAAATAGAAAAGTGTATCAGGAGTTTTATGTAACAAGAAAATGCCATTCAAGTTCAAATGTAAATTCTATCATTTAACGATTAGGCCAATCATCCTTTATGGGACAAAGTATTGGCCTATCAAACAGGTGTATAATCATAAATTAATAGTGGCAAAGACGAGGATGCTCTGTTGGAAGAGTAACCTTACTAGAAGAGATAAGGTTAGGAATGTAATGGTAAGAGACAAATTAAATGTGACTAATATTAATGAAAAATTAAGAGAGACAAGGCTTAGGTAGTTCAGAATTAAAGGTGACTAATATTAATGAAAAATTAAGAGAGACAAGGCTTAGGTAGTTCATATATTAAGAGGAGACACTCTAACACTCCAATGAGAAGGTGAAAGAAGATTGTACTTAGAGTATGTAAGAGAGAAAAGGAAGGTCTAAGAATTGGGGGAGGTTATCAAGAATTATTTGACGCTGCTGGAACTTACCAATGATATAACCCTTAATAAAAAACTTTAGCATACTAGGATAAGAATAAATGATCTCACATAAAGAGATTTTTCTTTTTTTATAGGTCTTTTAAATATTTTTGTTAAGTCTTATATCTTGTATTTAGCCTAAACATTTAGTATGCAGTACTTCTCTCTTAGTTATTTAGCCTAAATATTTTCTTGTAATGAATTGTTTGATTTATTTATTTACTTGTCTCCTTCCTTATTTGTATACTTATATAAATATTTTTTCTTTACCTTTTTTATATTTATTGTATTCTTTATTTTATATTTTATGTATTTATTACCTTTTATGTCTACTTTTATTTTAATTATTTTTACTTTATTATTTAAATATATATTTTCATGTGTATTTATCGGAAACAGTCTCTCTATTAGTTAGGGATAAAACTGCGTATTTTCAAACCTTTTCATATCCTATGTATGAGCAAAACTTTCACTGGATTATTATTGTTTTTAAAAAATTAAAAGAAAATTTCATTAACTATAGTGAAAACTATATACAACAAGAAGGTGAGTTCTTCCCTAGAGAGTCAAACGTATGACAATAACTTATAGTCAAAATTTATATTGTATGGAATCAAAACTACTGACTTATAAGTTCCAGTTCAAACATATATTGTCTATCATATTTTGGATTGCATTTTTGGATATTACAAGGCCTCAGATCTCATTGATAGTGTTAGCTGCTAACTAGTATTGGATAGTTTGCTCTTGCTGATATAACCTTCGATTCCTCTCCCACCACATATAGTATATGGATAGGGTGAAAGCAGTATTGATCAGCTTGAAATCTTCCTTGTAGTGATTTGCAACTTTGATGACCTGATGTAGCATGTGAAGCCAGTCATATGAACTACAAAAAAAACCCCAACTTGTGAAGCATTTGGCTCTATACCGATTTGGTGTATGTGCAATTAAAGAATAGGTAATTCCTATCTTCCGTTATCGGTTAACATAAGATATATATATATTAGATCATAAGTACCATATCATCTTCTTTTCAAAAAAGCGATGAGTCTATTTTTTATCGCTAACCACGTGATAACTAAGTGATCGTTGAGGCTTTTGGGCTGAGGCTTTTCTTCCAAAGGAGCTTTAACCAAGGCATTGCTAGATGTTCCAATTGGAGACTTCTATAGCATGAGTCCAAGGTTTTGAAACTTAGATCGGATATCAAACCGGAGGTCTTACTAGTCACCGGTTCGACCACCGGTCGAATCGGTGTGACGTCATAATTATGCAATAATTATATTTAATTATATATAATATTAACAAAATAGAAAAATATACTAAATAATATAAAGAAATAAAAAAATAAAAAATTTATTAAACCAGTGATCGAACCGGTTCGACCGGTTCTCATTGGTTTTCATTGGTTCAATTAGGGACTGATTTTTAAGCGTTGTCCGAACCAGATAACCAATCAGTTACCGATCGAACTGGTCAAACCGACCGATCCGATCGGGGTTTCAAAACCATGATGAGTTATTTGTAAAGAGACCTTTTGAGAAGAGGCTTCCATGTTACTGTATCCTCCTGGATAGTATTCGCTATACATGAGGATTATTATTGTTAGTTAATAGTTACAGAGATTAATAGTAAATTAATTTTTTAACAAATAAAAAATTAATTATTTTATTAAAATTCATACACGTCTCCTCTCTGGAAACAATTTCTTATCCAAAATCAAATCCAAAACCAAAACCCTAACTCAAGTCTAATCAGGTAAAGGAAAGCCCATGGCAACGGAGACCGATAAGCCTCAAATCTATCACGAGAAACAAAAGTTGCAGTTCTGCCTCTTACATGCCCTCAATAATCTCTTCCAGGTATATTACTTCTCAGTTACTCTTTCATTCATATCGCTTACACTCACTTTTCAAGACTGTTTCTGCCCTGCCCCATTCAGCGAAATGACGCGTTCTCTAAAGCCAGCTTGGACGCAATCGCCCAGAAATTAGTGGCCGATTATCCAAACAATCAGTCATGGACTCCACTGTCCATTGTCTTCAAGCCTCATCACAACACATTCACGGGAAACTACGATATTAACGTCTTAATCTCTGCTCTTGAAGAGAAAGGTCTTACAGTCGCCTGGCACGACCATCGAAACAGCGCATCCGCTATAAATCTGGAAGACCCAGACGGGAAACTGTTCGGGATTGTGCTTAATGTTCCTGTAAGAAGGTACGGTGGGCTTTGGAAGAGTAGGCATTGGGTTAGTGTGAGGAAGATTGGTGGGGTTTGGTATAATTTGGATAGTGATCTTAAAACCCCAGAGGCTTTTGGAGATGGTGAAGAGGTCGTGGAGTTTTTGGACTACCTAATCGGTCAAGGTTCTGAGATTTTGCTCGTTACGACTAAAAATGGATGAGCAATTATACGATTTCTAGTGTTGTTGTAATTTGTGATTGTTGTGTTGTGCGTGAATTATGTATGATTCTTTTGAATTGTCTTCCTAAAGGTAAAATCTTTAGGTGTGAAAGGAATGATATTTAATATTACAAGCGAGTGTTTGTTACGGTTAATTGTCCCGCGTCGGTAATAAAAGAAACTGACGTGAGATTCTCTTAACCTTCAGGCTAGTTTTTGAAGTTGGTTCTCTCGTAAGATCAGTAACAATTGGTATCAGAATTAACACCACTCTTTCAAGTTCTTGTATCACGCTCATAGGTGGTGACGCTGGTATTACAGTGTTCGCTTGAGGTTATAAAAGGTCTAACGCACAGTTAGTCCGTGGGTACGTAGGTGGTGACACCAGTATAGTAGTGTTCGCTTGGGACTAGAAAAGATCTAGCGCATAGTCAGCCCATCAGTACCTAGGTTGCGACGCGTGGAGGAATGTTACGGTCTAATTGTCCCATATCAATAATAAAAGAAACTGACGTTAGATTTATAAGCTTAAGAGCTCTCCACCCTTTAAGCTGGCTTTTAAGATTAGTTCTCTCGTAAGACGTGTAAGAGTGTTTTCCGGCATTTGATTAGAAGACTTTTGGAAATTTTAGTCCCACATCGATGAAAGCTTACCCAAGATTCCCCAAATCAAGAAATCCGATTGGATGAAGGCTGCGACCTTTCCTGCCTATGCACCGTACACTCCATTAGTCCATTCCACATTTTTCTTCAAAGGCACAGGCGTGGCATTCCAGAGCCAACTTATTTTGAATATCTTTGCAGGTTCCGACTTCCAGCTCTGATCGTATTGCCTTCATTCACACCACCTAATACAATTTTTAATAGCACCTTTTACTTGTAATCTGGCAAAGATGGAACCCACATGATTGGAGAGGTCAGTAGTAAGGTGATACTTTAATAAAAATGCACAGAGCTGAACTCACTCGGTACAAAAGTAGACCTCCCGAGTCCCGCTGCCAGCCCTAGTTGATTATTTCTCTTCGGTCTCAAGAAACCAGCTTTTCTTGTCACAAGGACAATTATCATATTCATATTCAGCTTTTGGTGTCAGTATTTGTATTAAATGTCAAGCTCTCACAGACCACATTCTGTTTCTCACCTTACCAGTTTCTTAGCTCTTGCAAAGCAATCAGTTTGAACTCCTCATGCCAACTAGAGGCTGCCAAATGAATCAGAGACCTTGTATCGACAAAGATGCCATTTCCTACAAACGCAACTCCAGTGGCAGAGTTGGATGGAACATTGGGGGTGCCGGAAGTTGTGGATTCATGTCACTGACAAGACCAGAATTCTCGTCACCATTGAGATTTCTCAGGCGTGTTGGAGGTAAGTTGGCAACATTTCTACATTTGAGTAGGACGCCAAACGTTTCTTCGTCAGGAAGGCCATTTGTCGCTCCCATGGATACTTACAAAATTCAAGCCATTGAAGATTGCATCGACTTTATCTACTCTTCTTCATCACTATCAAGGTCAAATTCTGTTTCTGTCAATGTTAACTGAACTCTCCAGGCTTTGCCACATACTATTGTCGTAAATGTTTCCTATTTTTCATCAGAAACCTCCATAAAACAACAATACAGAGTGCTGCAAATAATTCAAAATCGATATTATGTGGAAGAAGCTAGGATAATGAACCATCTGAATAGTTTCGCTATCATTCACTTTTTACGGTATTGTCACACCACCACCAACAACAGAGGAAGATAATTTTGAAACGGCCTTGTCCGTTTACAACACTAATATTCTCCAATTTTATGTTTCGACACATGAACTTGACATGAGTATTGAGGCAAGATAGAACAAGTTTAAGGGTACCAATAAATTAAATGCCCCTTAAACTTGTCAGTTGTACAGGAAAGTGAGCAAAAGAAAAGGGATACAAACGGGGATTATGGGAATAACAAGCGAACTTCAAAATCGCTCGTTCTAACTTGCCTGCCAATGATACAAAATTCTGAATAAAAAAGAGAAACAAACATCCAATATTATGGATGAATTAGCTGTGGAGAGCAAAGAAATAAAAATTTTCCAAGTAATATACATTTTTTATAATTTAATCTCAAACGTTTGAGAGTTCTGCAGAACATGGACCACCAGGAAAATGCACCATCTTCATCCCCGGAAGTGAATGTTCATTGATGGTTGCAAGAACAATGCATGTTGAATGGAGACAACCAGGGGTAGAAATGGATGGAATAGGAATGAGGAGAACTTTCTTGCTCGGCTATCCAGATTTCCGGTTTCAGGACCTAAAATGGCATCATTACCATACACATTTTACTACTCAACAGTGGCATTTAAAGAAAAATGGCATAATAAAAGTCTTGGTTGAGCATTGCAGTTTTCTTTCTCCCACTCACAATTCTATTGCATGGGAACATTTGAGCCTAAGATGTCTTGGAACGGGTAAATCAGTACCTGGTTTAATTTTGAATTTAAGGATATAAGGTTGCCTTCGGGATATGAACTTGATGGCATGGTCCGTTGATGGTTTATGCCGATCACTGGCAGATATCAGCTATCACACCAGCATAATAAAGGGGAAGAAGATCAGATATGGTAAAACATACAAATAAAGTCCTGGTGCAAAAGAAACCACTATTGCTAAGACTACCATACGCTAGAATGCCACACAAACACAAGAACGAATTGACAAGCCACAGACACACAATTAACCACCCATTATAAACAGTGACCCCATAAACACAATAAGATTGAATAAAGAGAATTCGACATAGAAGTATCAACCACATTTATGACAGGGAAGGAGAACAGCTAAGACATCGAACTTCATCTGACAGGTTTTGTGCAATAGCAATTAAGCCCTCTGTTGGCTTGAACACATGAGAAAGTACCAACAGTTTCCACTTTCGACCTAACTCTGTTATTTCATATGCTTTTAGCAGCCTTTCTAGTTTAATGCTTTTAAAAAAGATTCCGACATTCTCTATTTGCCATATGCCTACTCTCCACTTGAAAGACTTAAACTAAACTCGGACACAAACTTTCACAAAAAGTAAAAAGAGAAAGGGAGATCTCATACATTCCCTTTCACAATTCAGCTTTGCAATCCAATGACACTGCATCGCCACAGAAAGACACTGTTATATATCAGCTGGGAAAAGCTCACTTAAGTCAGAATCCCCCTTGGACTTCCACTTTTATTCTTCGGTATTATTATAGTGACCAATCAATTCTCCACTATTTGGTTTTTTTATACTAAACAGAATTCTTTTTTTTCTCCTCCAGATATAGTTTTCATACACGTGGATCAGGTAACTTGGTTGTTTAAAGAGTCAACAACACTCAGGTGTAGAGCACCCAACAAATACGAAGGGATAGCAAAGACTCATGACCATGTTAATAGATGTCAGACTCGGATGAATTCGCAAGTACTTAAGTTGTCTAAAAAAACAGTTTAGTAATTATTCTTTAGCCACATCTGGATCAAATTGTTATTGGTAGCCAAACAATTTATGACTTAAACTTTCATGTATTATAGATTTTCACAAGCTTAGTAGCTTCTTAGGTTCACAAGTCTCTTGAGGCGTCACTCATGATCTTCTCCTTTATCCTTTGACGAACAGTTAGTTGTCCTTGACCACCCACTACTGGGAACTTATTCTCACTTTAATTCCCATATCACTTGCTTGTTTAGCCCAAGTTTCACAAACAGCAGAAGTTTACGGTGTCAACTATGTTGTTTTTGCTACATCATTACACCAAAAAATGGGTTTTGCCCCACTTTGGAATAGGCAAAGGCATCAAAGGACACTAAGAATGACACTAATATCCAGGATTGCTTTCAGTTTTATTTTCTGTATCATCCCTCATGGTGCCCATAGAAGAGGTCCAATCCAGTAAGTACAAATGTAAAATATACCACATACTAGTTGTCTCACCATACTTTGTATAGAAAAAAAAAATCTTCAATCTACTATTTTAAAAACTTAAGTAGAAACATATTGCAGTACACATGAGATATTATAAGTGTATTTAAAGTCATTCTTGAAGAATTAAAATAATTAAAAATACTTATATCAATCTATACATTTATTCACTAAAAAATTATTCATCAAACCAAGGCTTTAGGTAGCAAACAATGGTTGACACTATCATTGTAGACACAATAAGCCCAAATATAAGTAATCTAAATAAGTGCAATAAAAACAATTGCGATCGTGGAGTGCCATGTCAAAAATTTCATCAAATTAAAGTTAATTTGTATTTATCCGAGAAAAGAAGTTCTTTTGAAACACAAAATCACCGTCTTAATTGTCATTGTATCTTATGTATCAACATAGACTTTTGTGTTTGATGAGCAAAACAACCATTGGTCAATGCTTCAAACACAGTTATTGAAAACTCCTACTATGTCTAGTGAGAACCCTTTTATTATTTCTTAAATAGTATGTAAATATGCCATAAAAATTCACGTAACTTTAATAGAATCCATTTTCACCTCAAGTTTCTTTCTTTCACACATGCTAATAAGCTTCTCTCTCCTCTAATTTTATCTCTCCTCTCTCCTCTCTCCTCTTATGAGTTCCTCACTATCCTAATTTCCTCTGTCCCTCAGCTCCTCCTACTTTGAACACTTTACAAGCTATAATAAACATAACAACAATCCAGTAAAAATCCCACTGATTTGCGGAATCTGGGAAGGTTCAGTAGTACACAACCTCACCCCTAACTGGTAGAAAGGCTATTTCCGAACAAGCTATAATAAACATGTTGGTATATATGAACATAAAATGAAAGTTATGCTAAAGGATCAAACCTTTTCATCATACCGAAAGAGAGACTGGTCTAAGTAGGGAGATGGAATCAGTGACTGACAACTGAAAGGCAAAAAGACCATCATCTTCTTGATGAACTGCAAACCATTTGTTGACTTTAGATGTTATGGTATAAAAGGAAATCATATTATCAATATATGATCAATAAGGTCTTAACCACACTTTGATTGGCACCAAAGAACAAGAAAAAGAAAGAGTAGAAGGAAAAGAAAAAAAAAAGGACCAGAAGGTATAGAACCCAAATATAACAAAGTTTTTGGTATCTTCAAAGAACTCATCCTCATATCACAGAGAGGGGGCGAGAGTATAAAAAAACAAAAATCAGCTAAAAGCATTGTTTTTCAGTTCAGTTCTTTCAACTATGGTAAGTACAAATTCAGAAACACCAATGTCTTATGTCTAGTTGCACATCCAAAGACCAGATTATCAGATGGACAAGTATAAGCTCTCTAGATCAGTGAGTTAGTCACTACATACAGGTTACTTAGATTAACATATGGCAAGTCACATGTGTCAAGTTCACGACAACAAGGCTTACCTGTGAAAAGTTGTTAGCTTTGTCTTTAATGGTTCGCAGTTGTTCAAGAGCATGGACGTTATTTGAGTGGGATGATATGAAATTCATATATAATGAATCTCTTGACATTGTATAAAAATGGTCACAAAACCGCTCGAATAAGAGATAAAGTTCCTCGGCTGAATTCTACAAGTTGAAGATTACATCCATATCAAAAGAACAGCACCAAGCTCTTCTAAATTAGTAGCAACTTTAAATCAAATTTATACCTGGTAAAATGCAACAATTTCAGTCGTATCCATATTATATACAGCAAAGAATGATGGTTGATGATCAGCATTTCGTGATAAATGAAGCTACAAAAGTATGTCAACTATCATGAATATAAGCACTCTAGAAGCTAATAATAAAAGATCCAAATGATAGTTTCAACTTAAATAGCTAAAAAGTTTTAAAGATTTTGAATTCAATATAATCGAATGTAAAATTTCAAATGGTATTAAATTAAAATTTCCAGCTTCACTAGAAGGCCTGGAAAGAGTTCTCGGTACTGTCATAGTTATGATGAACTGATAAGTTTTAGAGTAGGAACAGTTATTCAGTATGCATTACCATATTAATTTCCACTCCCTCTTAGCTTTCGACTTCTGGAGACTAAAGTCCTTTTGACAAAACAACATAATCTATATGTTTCTAAATCTAGAGGACCATGTTATCAGTTTGGAAACAAGGATGCTGAAGTAAATCTGCCATTTTTTCTTTTTGTTATTACCTGCAAAAGCAACATTGAGGTTTTATTAAATACATGTTGACAGATCTACATATTTTTCTCTATTCCTCTTTTTATGTTTTTCTTGTTTATTATATTTTGATATTTTTGTGTAATGCTAAGGTTAGAATTATTGATCCAACAATATTAGTCCTGCTAGGAGTTTAAGACAATATTAGTCGTGCTAGGAGTTTAAGTAATCTAATGATTCCCAGTCCTATTTGGATATAAAGAAGTAGCTGAAGAAGACAAACCCTCACCCCTCCATCTAGACTACCAAACTTTATTAACAGGTGATGCCGATCCAAGAATTGTACCTGATTCAAAAATTACAAGTTATTTCTTACAAAATGACAAGTAAAAAACTGCACTGAATTAAAGGAAAGAGTAAGGAAGGGGAAGGGGAAGGGGAAGGGGAAGGGAAAGAGTAAGATGGAAGGTGGAAGGTGGGAGAAAGCAAAAACCATAAGTTTTTTGGTACCTTCCAGATAATCAAATCAACATAATCTTGAAAATGGAAATAGAACTTCTTCTTCAAGCCTTGAAATCTCTGGCAACGTGTCATCATAAAATCAATGGGTTTACATAAATATAACTTTTCTAAAAAATTCCAAGAATTATCTGGGCTCAATCTAGAAACATGTCAAAACTAGCACAATTCATGCAAATATTAACAACTTAATAATGAAAACAAAATTGAGAAATACGCATCAAGCAGAAACGTTCAACCAAGAAAACCATATCTACCGCAAGAAATTAGTAGAATCCATGTCTTTAGAGTATTAAAAAGGATGTAATAACACATTAACAACAACTATATGCCACAAACTAAGATCTACCTTAGGATGAAACATTCCTTGGAACATTATTTATTTCAAGCTTCATTAACAATTATAATTTTTTGCACGCAAAGTTAGTTACAGGAGAACTTGACACTCAAGTAACTAAAGTTGTAGTGTCAGTTGTGAGTAAATGGAAGGCAACTGAATTTATCCAATTTTATTCTTGGAATCATAATACTAGTAAATGCCAACTATCCATAAATAAGTCTACATATCATGAACAAACCCGAAGATCTTATACAAATACAAGAAAAAAGGTCAAGAATATCAGAAAACAAGAATAGCTGGACGTAATATACAAATACTCCTTAAGATAGAACCTGGAATATAATGAAAGAAGATAGCAGGAGCACCTCTTTGTGTACTAGTATGTAAAAGCATGCAAAATTTGAAAAGACAATCTTTACAGGAGTTCTTAAAATCTAGAAACAACAAAAATTTGGGACTAAGATAACCAACCAGAGCATTATCTCTTTCTTCATTCCATATTGCTCGAAAAATGAAAGAGAGCAAGCGTTGTTTGATGCCACCTAGAAAGGAATGCTCTGAATTGGGCTGGTTATGATGGACACCATTCTCAGTGAGGTTCCCAGGGGTTTGATGAATTGCCATACCCTACAACCAGTGGTTCTAACCATTAGTGGGTCAGCCCCATGACTATTAATAACGGAGTCATACAAGAAATGTAGGGCAGCAGAAGTTATTTCTATAATGTCAAAAATGGAATGCAATAGGATGCAGTTCGGACAGAAAGTTGTAAACGTTCTGGTTTAAAGAGATACTTCTTTTTTGTAAAAGCCTGCTAATTAGATATCAATAGAAGAAAACTAACGTGACTAGTTGTCTTTCCACCAAAAGCATTTGATTTACTGCGAAGCTCTTTTAGAACGAACTTTTAAGCTCCTCCTTTTGTTCTTGTATATTTCCCCACCTAGCTCATTTCACTTTTCTATGAAAACATGAACTTGTCTTTTTACTCAATATAAAACTCTCTCATAAACCATAAACACAAATTTAGCATCCAATCATCCTTTTTGTACTACATGCACTTGCAGATGCTTGATTCAAAGATTTTATAAGCATTATAGCATTAATTCTCATCCTAGATAAAGAACCATGTGCATTTGCCGATGTTTTCTTGAAAGATTTCATAGTATATGTAGCATTAGTTCTCATGATAATATGCACCAGATTTAACCTACAAGTCAGCATTAAATCGTTACAGTAAACTCGTGAAGATTGATATCCAAAGAAGGATCAATAGTTTAAAAAGATTCCCTACTTGCCTGAGTACTGAAATTGATAAATAGTTCATCATCCTCTTGACAAAATGCACCTATAGTCCGTATGTCAACAAGGGTACCAGATTCCCTTATTTGGAGAATGTGTATTCTTTGATAGCGAAGTGATACAATTGCTAGCAGATCATCATACAAGAAGACACCGGTGTTATGGGCCAAGTTAACAAAATCATTTCGAAAGACCTTCTCATCCAGTATCACTCCATCTTCCAATCTAATTTTACAAATATAATGAGAGAATGAAAACTATGGCAAAAAGGAAAAGTTATCTGTAGACATTAAGCTCTTTAAAACAGAAAGATCACTAACCTCAAAAGATGAAATGTAATTTTTTCTATGAAGGGCACTCCCTGAACAGCCCCTTCAGTAGGTGGAGAATCATGAATTTGTGCAGTCGAAGTAGCAAATAATCCAAATTGGTTACCCTCGATGTACAAGAAGAAATCTTTGCATATGACCTCATTGCTAGAAGCGAGCGAGACGCAGTACAACTGGGAAAAGAAACTCTCAAACTTTTTTGCTCTTGCAGGAAGATCACAATCTTCTTCTTTACATGAATATGAAAGCCATGTTGGTCTATAAACAATCAGGTCCAGATGGTTTCTACTAAAACTGATGAGGTATTGGCCATCATCAGTGAATTTACGGAACAAATAATCAGGGCAATCAATGTCATATATGGTATAACTTGGGACTATATCCTCATAAAATCGCCGAGCTTGGTGGACCTGCAAGCCCACAACACCATGATTTAGGGGCACAACATAGACAATAATAGTTGTTCTGATACATCTAAAGTAAGCCAAATCAGAATTAAATTTGGACATGTTAAAAAGTTAAATGGATATTATAGAGGAAACTGAAGGAAAAAAAAATCAACGTAAAGCCCAAGTGAGAAACATGATCTGTTTACAAATGGCTGATGAAGAGGATAAATTTTTAACGGAAAAAATTTGGCATATTCACTAAAAACGTTACCTCCACCGCTAAGTTCTATCTTTAAGATTTCAAAAAAGAAAAGGCCTTGAGATTATTTTGCTAATTAATCTTTTGTATATAAACTGAAACAACGAAAGAATCCAGCAAAACCAAGTAAAGAAACTGGCTAATTCATGTACATTTAAATCAATTTCCATTAAACAAATAATTAACCAGAAACCCGGAAGCTCAACTACCAGACGAAAATTTCATTAATGTTAAGGAATTAAACTAGATAAAACGTTAAACATGGAGAATGATGAAATAATACGCTGGTGCCGGGAGCAGGAGAGCGAATTTGACGCTCGAAAATCCTGCGGGCAACATTGTTCCTCCTATACATCAGTTGCTGTTGCTGTTGCTGCTCTCCAACTTCAATTAGCAATCTTCCTCCTACAATTGAACTCTTTTTATTACTAAGATCAATATATTCTTCAAAAGCAAATAAGAGAAGAAGAAGAAGAACCTGGAACTGCTGGAAGCGACGTCGGATTGTTGTCGAACATCACCGGCAATGAGCGTATCCTCCTCCAAGTGGGAGTAGGTGGTGTGTGAGATTGAGTAGAGGGAGCTTACACTTAAAATGGTAAGCGGTGAGGAGGGAAGGGAGGAGAGGAGACAAAGAAATGACAGGTGAGCGTGTGGGATGGGATAAAAGATAAGCAGAAGGAGAAGAAAAAGAAAAGAAAAAGGTGAGAAATGTTAAAAAGTGGAGTTGAGTGACACCTTTATTAACAAGCCCTTGCCCTTGCCTACTGCCACCGCTTGGCTTTACTCCGCTTCTCACGTACTTCAGTTGATTCATGTTTTCTCTTGCCTTTTTCTGGATTGATATAAAGGATATATCTATTGCAATTCGCAATGTAAATTTTTATGGTAGTTAATAATTAAAAAATATTTAGTTACTTAATAATTAAATTAGATCATAAAATATTAAAAAATAGACTTGTTTCATATATTAAAAAAATTAAACCACATGCTTATATTTGAAATAAAAAACAATATATTTTTTTTTGGTCAAAAAGAAGAATGCCATTATTAAGAAACCACAAGTTCAAGATACAACAGTAAAACAGCAATATACAAAGGAGAACTAAGCAGAATAGTATCTCTAGCATATATACTGCACCACAAAAGCAGTTATGGAGGGGCTGGTAAACCATCACGGCTCAAAATACCAATCAAAGAAGATGGAGGTGCTAACACCCAATCACCCAAGCACATCTTCTTGCGAGCTTGCTTTGCTAACCAATCAGCTGCTCGGTTAGCTGCGCGATTTATGAGAACGAAATCAATTCCTTGTAAAAATTGCAATCTGTACAGAATATCAGTAATGTAAGGAAAAAGCCTCCAGTGACCATGCCCTTTATTATGGACAATTTCAGTATAAAGAGTATGTGAATCCAACTCAATATGTACATGATGGTAGCCTTTTTGTGCCAGAAACTTCACTCCTTCCCACACAGCTTTAGCTTCAACCTCCAAAGCTGATCCTACTTTCCAAACAGACACAAGACCATCAACAACACTACCTTCATCATCCCGAAGAATCACAGCCCAACCCGCATCCCCATTTTTAAAAGCTCCGTCACAATTCAACTTCATAAAACCAGCAGCTGGCTTAATCCAATACTCCTGTAGTGGCATCCGAGGCAAACCAGCTGACAGCCGGGGAAATCGACATGCCGACAATAAATCATAGCTTTGCTCAATACACCTCCGCGGATCTGGCCTACCCTGTTTAAACACCACCTTACACCTCTGCTTCCAAATATTCCACAGCAAAGAAGCAATTAACCCCAACTGATCACTACCAGTAGTTGTTTTCTTACAATATGCAACCATCTCCATTAACCATGCATCTAAAGTAGATAACCCGTCTCTAGAGATCTTTAAACCCAAGGCACTTCCAAACCAAACACATTGAACCCAAGGGCATAATAACAACATATGTTTAAGTGTTTCAGATTCACAAAAACAAACAGGGCACAAGTTATCAATGCTAACTCTTTGACGGACCAAATTAGAGTTAGTAGGCAGTAAATTTCGAAGGGCTTTCCTGAGAAATACCTTAATCTTAGGCAGAAGAGGGAGTTGCCAAAGCCATGTCCAAAGGGTCTTGTCCACCGAATGAGAAGAAGCAGCTTGCCCAGTGGATTGAATGATAGCCTCCTGTTTCAAGGCCTGATAGCCCACCTTGACTGAAAAATACCATTCACTGCTCTTGGCCAAACATATCGGTCCTGTGAACCCTTACCACACACAGGAATGTCCTGAATCATGTTCTGCTGTTCAGGAGTAAAAAAATCTCTCACGGCTTCCAGATTCCACTTGCCATCATGAACATCAATCAGATCTGCTACTGTCTTTGGAGCATTAACAGGAAGGCCCTCTGGTTTAGCCACTGCTATACCCTGAATCCATGGTTCATCCCAAAGATTAATACTTCTGCCATCCACAACTTGCCACTGGATGTGTTGTTTCAGGAAATCCCTCCCTTCCAATATACTGGACCAAATCCAGGAAGCCCGCGAACCTTTCTTAGCCTGCAAGCATGAAGTGTTAGGAAAATATAAACCTTTCAGCACCCTAGCCCATAATGCATGTGGCTGAGTTAATAAGCGCCAACACTGCCGTGCCAGCAAAGCAACATTCAGTAGATGCATATCCTTAAAACCCATGCCTCCAACACTTTTACACACTGTCATTTTGATCCAGCTAGCCCAATGGATCCGATGCTCATTACCCTTCTGCCCCCACCAGAAATCAGCCATCACAGAATTAATGTCATTTGCAGGTAGTTTTTGGAAACTTTAAGCACTGCATCAGGTAAATAGGCATAGCACAAGCAACAGCTTTGATAAGTACCTCCTTACCTCCTTGACTAAGCAGCTTGGCCTTCCATCCAGTGATTTTCTTGATAATGCGATCTTTAATGAACTCCACTGCCCTGCGCTTTGTCTTACCCCAAACAGTAGGCATGCCTAGATAAGTCCCAGGATTAGGAGCCTGTTTAACAATATCCCAAAACTTTTGGTAGAACAACCCATTATACCCATCAGGCCCTGGAGCTTTCAAAGCTCCAAGGCTAAACACAGCAACCATTATTTCAGACTCTTCAATCCCGTACCATTGATTAAATGATCAATCCCAAAAGGATAATGGATCACCCATCTTGCCTTTAGATATGTCCTGTAAAGACCAGTAAGATTCAAGTCATAATAACTACTTCATCAAGACTATTCTTAATAAATCATTTCTCTAAAATTCAACTCCACTTTGTGTAAGGCCCTAAATTATACCCTATTTGAAATGCTACATGTTCATGAAAGTACATGTATGATAGGTGTTAAAAATTGTGAGATGACTAAGAATTGCACATGACTTGAATTTCTAGTTTAATGGATCATACTTAGTGATTTGGAATTAATTGATATCATTAGAGAATTGAGGTATTAAAATGTACATTTGGACTAGGAATGTTGTCAAGTGGCAAGATAAGTTGGTACATGAAAATTGAAATGACTAAGCCTATAAGTTAGTGACTTTTGGCATAGTTGATGTATTAACATTTGACAACATTGGTTGAATGACAAGTGGCCTAATTAAATTGTGACATTTGGTAGCCTCATAGAAGAACATATGTGCTAGCTAGGGAGAGGAAATATGGCTTGTGTCCTTGTGTAACAAGTGTCCTTAGAGAAAGATGAGCCATCTTATACACAGCATGACCTTATGCATTGGCTAGTTTATGCTGTAACTCTTCCTTCTCCTTGCTCATTCACTGCTGAAACTCTTACTCCCTCTCAACTTTTAGAATTTTTCTTGATTTTTGATCATTTTCACTTGGAATCTTTGTAAGTTACTGCATTAAGAAGTAAGTCTTGCTATTTTCTGTGTTATTGTTTTGTTGATGCTGAAATTTGCACCTTGGTCTAGAAACTGTGTATGGTTGCTTGGAAGACTAGTTGGATTGCTTCGTTGGAGTTGTTCTTTGAAGTTAAGAAGGTAAGGGAATACTAAACTCGATAGCATGTTGTCTTATGAATTATGTGATGTTTGAAATGGATAGAATATGTATTGAATTGATGATGAATTGAGGTTTGGAATATGATAGTTGTTGATAGCTTTAGCTTTGGATTTTTATGCATGAAAGATCATGGATTGTGAGCTGCCTTATAAGTGATTTTTGAATTAGTTTTGACATTAATTTGATGAGGCATTGAAGCATGAATAAGGTAGAATTGAAGTGAAATTGATGGAATTTGGTGAAGGTGTGTCGAATGGAAGTGAAGAAGCCAAGTTTTGGAAATAAATTGGAGGCTATGGGTGAGTGAACCGTGGGATTTATAAGGCTTATTCCCACGATCATGAGAAGTGCTAAGGAAAGGCTTATTCCTACGATCATGAGAAGTACTAAGGAAGGAGAAAATGTTGGTTTTAGACAATTATTGAGGTTAAGGTACTTAATAATGGTTTAATTGGACTTAATTAAGGTGTCAAACAAACCTAGTTTGATGTGGAATGAGTTAGTTAAAGGTTGATTACGATTTGGATTTTTAATTGAAGTAATATCTTAAGGAAGGTGTTATTAGAGAACAAAGTATCTAATTTTGGAACTTATAAGTTGTTAAAGGGATGAAGTCTACTTAAGAATGCTAATGTGATTTAAAGAACAAGAGTAATGTGTTAGTTGTAAATTTTTATGAATTGGGAACCTGTGTGACTTCATATAATGTGTAATTACTTAATGTATTCATTGGTGGATTATTACAAATGTTTATGTTCATAAGGCATGTTAAGTTTGACTAAATTTGAATGAAAATATTCAATGTAAGCAAAATGGAATAAGCCATATGATATGCAATATATCTTTTATATGAGAATTTTGAAATGTGACATGTTTTGTTTTAAAAACTGCCAAGTTCTAGTCGTGGGTAAATAGGCATGTCTAGAAGGGTCTGCAGCTGCTCCTATAACTTGACACTAAGGTGTCCCCTAATTATCGACACTACGGTGTCCCTTGATTTAGAGACATTAGTCTTTCATATACAAATCATGGTATCTTCTGTTATGGTCCCGTTACCCACTTCTGTAAAAAAGATTAGCAGTTTAACTTGTTTTGTGTTCTGATATAAGCTAAGTTAAGTTCTGATACAACTAAAATTCTGTTTTGATATAATCAAGTTATGTTCTGACACAATCAAGTTCTGTTTTGATACTTTAAAATTCTGTTTTGATATTATGGTATTCTGTTCGAATACTTGTAAGTCTTGTTTTGAAGTAAGTATATCCTATTTTGATAAGTTATATTTTGTTCTGATGCAAATAATGTTGGATTATTCTTTAATTTGAACAATTAAAGGTTGTATGTGATTTGATCTGATTTTGTATATGTGAATGATAGACGACTCTTAGTAGCAGTGTTAGCCCCGAAAATTTTTCTTTTTATTTATTTATTATTAAGTATGATTAATTACAGTAAAGAAAAGCATTAATGAATTAATT
>JANKOE010000008.1:41627535-41642549 GCA_026284465.1 Erythroxylum citrifolium | reverse complement strand
ACTCGCTTTCAGGATCTATTGAGCAAACTCAAGTTGGCATCTGTACTACCATCTTGAGTTTGAGGGGGGGTGTTAGCTAAAACTATAGCAATAGTTACAGCAATTAGTTTAGCATAATTTTAGCAATCATAATTATTCTTTCTTTATTTGTATTCATTCTCTTGTATAAATCGACCCAGCATCAATGTAAAAGATACAACAACAAATTCTCTAATTCTTTCTTATGTTCGTTCTGCTAATAATTACCAATTCACCTTCCTTGCATACAGGCTTGAAATAACAAAAAATAATAAGTAAAGTAAATGTGATCGCAAGTGACCTCATTGCTTATATAGTATTCTAAGGGTGCGTAGGATGGCAACACATGTAAGTATCTTATGAGAGTGATGCTAAGTCTTTGAAATATAAGCCTGTTATGCTAAGTTTGAAGATTAAGAATATCGTTTTTCACTCGAGTGTCTATTATAGGTTTAGGCCTAAGATATAAGCTTTTGTACTTCTAATTGACATTTGTTTATGGCTTGTAATGGAGGATCTACGTTTGTGGCACATGTTGATAGTTATCTTAGGTCTGTTGTCTGGTAATTGAGATTATATTTCATTTTGCTATATGCATTTTAAGTATCTTAGGGTAAAAAAAATAACGGTATATTTGAGAATGCAATATATAAGCTTGTATTCATCTTTACATATGCTCATAATATATATATCTTTACAAGTGGAATGATGAGGGATTGGTCCACGTGCTTTCTGTTTAGTTCATTGCTGTTTTTGGAAAACTTTTGGTTGATATTATAATCAAGGGTGTTAGGAATTGAAGAGATAAAAGTTTAATTGGGTATTTTTATGATATTTTAGTATAATATCCAGGTATTTGAATATTGTATGGTACTAAAAAAATTGGTATTGGTATTTGGAAATACTGCCACGACTGATATTAATTGGTACTAACCGATAATGATATGAAATTCAGAACACTAGTCGACTATAATCACTTTCTTTAATTTTTAAATTTTCTTTACTTAGTTTGAACAATTGAAATTCTTGTTTGCTAAAGTAGATCAAATATTTTTTTAGATTTCTTTAATTTGTTTTTCTTTTTTTTAAGTTAAAAATATTAGATTAACCTTCAAATAGTGTTTGTAATATAATGAAAGTTAACAACCAATAAAACAAAGATCATATAACCTAACACCAAAAAATAGCAATTGGTATCAAAAGTATAAAACTAAACGAGAGTTTTTTGTTTCCCTAAAAATTCTAGTTGTGATCAATATGTACACTAAATTTTTGAGCTATTCTTTTCGCAGCAACAATTTTCTTAATCTAATAATACATTTTTCGATAATAATTATTAAGTGATCTATATTGGGTGAATTATGAGTGAAAATCCTCAAATTTGTTTAATTTCAAAAATTTATAAACTATAACTAAATAATATTTTAAACATATTAAGTCAACTTTATTTTCATCTTTGACACTTTTACTATTGATTGCCATTGAAAATTGCTTTTATGGAAGCCAAAAAGCCTTAAGAGAGAGATCTATACCATCAAGGAGAAAGGCAATTACAAATAGGTTGTTATAATATTCCAATTCTACATTGCAAAGTACATAAGTTACGTTAGGAATTGAGATAAAATGTAGCCTATATTTGATCAAAAGCTTTTATTTAATATCTAAGAAAAGAATAAAGCTTGCTTTAGGGAGACAATTGAGAAACCAAACTAGTATAACTACCTAAACTTACAGCAAGCTCAATGTTCCCTGTTTAAACAAAATTTTGGTTTTTACTAAGATTTATTAGAAGTCTTCAGAGCTTTCTGAACATTTTTAACACCTGAACAAAGAATTTTATAGATGGAACACGAAGTTCATTGGAATTTATGAAGTAAATGACCCCTTTTAATTTAATATATAATTTTTGGTAATCAATTCTTCGATACACAAGGAAAACAAATATGAGATAGTGAATCATCTTAACATAAGCTTCTAGTGCCCTTTAAATAAACAACTTAGTTCACCATTCACCAACATGTTATAAGAAGTTAAATTGAGGCACTAAGCTATCTAGTTGATGAACATGGAAATGAAACCAGCCACATTTAGAGTGTTAATGAGAAAGAACTAGTCAACTGAATCAAAAACTTTTTAGAAATTTGCTTTCAAGATATAACCTTTCTTATATGAGGATTTATGGTAATTTTTAAAGAGTTCCTAAGAAAATAAAATATTAATATCAATGATCCTTCCTTGTATACAAGATTGAAATAATAAAAATAATAAGTAAAGTAAGTGTGATTGCAAGTGACCTTATTGCTTATATAGTATTTAAGGGTGTATAGGATGGCAACACGTATAAGTATCTTATGTATAGGATGCTAATTGGTGTACTCACAGTTAATCCACTTCTAGTTGCCATTTCCTTATGGCTTACAATAGGGAATCTACATTTATACCACATGTTGATAGTCGTCATAGGTTTATAGTATGGCGTTTAAGATTATGTTTCCTTTTGCTATGTGCAATCTATGTATCTTAAGGTAAAAAAAAATTAGATTTTGTTTGAGAATGTAGTACATAAACTTTTATTTCTCTTCCTTTTGAAATTGAGACAAACTTGTAACTCGAATTCTTGTTGCTTTCATGTTTGCTAGCATCAAAATTTAAAGCATTCTTATGTTGAATTTAAGCCCACTAGATTTAGTACATTATAAGGTTCTTATGGTTTTTTGTTTATTAAATAATGAAAAATTCTAGTTATAGCAATTCTTTAAATATCATTAACTCTTCTTCTAATTCTTTCGATATATCTTGTGGCATTAAATAAGCTCTAACAAGGGTAGGTGTAACATCCCATTATCCATGTTAAGACTAGAATAGTTAATTATGAGAAATTTATGTGGAACTAGGAAAAAACACGTCATGCATAAGTTAATTATGATATATACATTTATTTTGCATATTCATATGATTGTACATGCATTCATTGGCATCTCCGATAAATTTAGTTTATAAATGGAAATTGTGGATTAAATTGGAATGTATTAATTATGATTTGACAATTTTGGTATATTTTGTATATTTTGAAATTTTTGGTGAATTATTTTGAGCTGAAAATTTATTTGGAGATTGTTATTATTATTTTGGAATTTTTGGTGAATTTTAGAAATTTCCAAATATATATATATAGAGAGAGAGAGGGGTGACAAATGGACTTGTAATTAAGTGACAAATGGATCAATTATTGTGTGACAAGTGGACCAATAATTAGGAGACATATGGACTGATCTAGGCATGCCTATTTACCCACAACTAGGACTCAACAGTTTTAAAGCAAAACTTAAGGAATGGGACAAGTCAACCGCAATGGTCAATGAAGTTTGAGTATTGTTTTGAAAATAATGTAAATTTTTTGTTTGACTTTTAGGCTTGTATCTGAAATGTATATGTGGATTTGTTTGTAAGTTTGTAACAATGATACTTCAGATTGGTTTAGATTTTTCAGCGAGTTTGTGTTAAGTACTATGTAATTTAATGTATAGTTGTCTGAATTGTTTACTGAAAGTTTTCGTATGCTTTGATTTGTTGTACTATTTTGTGTGGCATTCATATATCATTCCAGGGGGTATGTGGGTGTTACAGGAAAATTTGATAAATGACTTATGAATTTATAACAAGTGTTATTGAAAATTGGGAGACAATTGTAGTTGATTGGACTGATTAAATAATAACAGAGCTAGTTGAAATTCATGGAAATTGGACAAGTGTCCAAGTATAAGTCACTATTCTTCATTTAATTGAAAGACCATTAAATGGTCTTGCATTTTGCTCTCTCTTTCTTCATTTTTTGTGGCTTTTTTCTCCTCCTTCTTCTTCTTCTTCGTGGGTTCTCTTCTTCTTCATGTCATTTTGGTTGCCAACCTCCACCAACACTAAACTTAGTTCTCTCATCTCTTACGTGCTTCTCTTCCACCTTGCTCTCTCTTTCATTCTCACCAAAAGCCCATTCCTATCACCTTTAGAAGATGATGACCGTAGGTTGTTAGTGAAGCTAGGGACTTTCGATATTCTTGAAGATTTTGGAGCTAACCCAAGTAAGTAGGGCATTAATCATTATGGGATGATTAAATGAAACTAGAGTGATGAGTAACGTATGATTGATGACTTGATTATGTAAATTTTTATGTATGTGTTGTAGGTGGTAAGAAGTTGATGTAATTTTCTTGCTTTTGGATATGTTTGGTGATGTTTGATGAATAATAATTCATATATTGTTTTAGAGGTGTGTTAGAGGTTGAATGATCAAAATAAGGGTGTTAGATTGAGTGCAGAAAAGTGTTGATGAAGGGTATATGCACATTTTCTATTTTGAGTTAATGATCAAATTTAGATCATGCTTTGTTGATGAATGATATTGAGATGAAATGGAGTAGAGAATGAGGAGTAAATGAAGTGGAAAAGGTGGTTTTGGTATAAGTTGTGTTAGGGTAAAATAGGGAATCGAAATTGAGAGATGATCAGGAAAATGTAGCAGTAGTATGTTCACTGAGTATGCTTCGGTGTTGTAGCCATAACTTTTTCTCTAGTTATCCAAATGAAATGATTCTTGATTTGGATTAAAATAGAGACATATGGCTACATTTTTTATGAAGACATTGAATTTAAATTCTATCTTTAAGAGCCTTAAAATCTGACATGAAATTGACAAATTGGGTATGCTTCTATGAAAGTTCACCGCGGCGAAGTTGCAGGTTTTGGCTAGGTTTCCTCTCGGGAGAAGTTCGTCGCAGACAACTCTTGGCTTTGCTGTGGCAAACTTGTGAAATTTTTGCGAAAATTCCTCTCAGGAGAAGTTCGCCGCGGCCAACTTCCTACACAACTTAAACATGCTTCCGTATTTTGACATATCTTGTTCTGTAGTTATCCAAATGGAATGATTTTTGATTTGGATTAAACCAAAGACATAGGGCTACAAATTATATGAAGATATCAAATTCTAAATCGATCTTTAAGAATTTCAATTGCTGGATGGAAATTGAATGCAGGGCATTATCTTAGTATAAGAATAGTCCAAAATTATTTGGAGTATAACTCCCGAAATACTAAATCAAATTGATTGATTTTGGTATCATCAGAAAGTTAAGAGATAGGAGAACAATCTTCTAGAAGGAAGTATGGCTAAATTTCTTCATTTTTATTATATGATTGATCATGAACAGAATACCCGAAAGTCAGTGTTTGGAGAAAAATTTGAAATGATTCATTGGGTTATGAAATTAGATTCTAATGGTTTATTGAGGTATAAACCCTACGAACAAATGCTACTTAAGTGAGTCTTGATATTTGATTGTTTTAGTGATGAGAATAATGAAAAATACCCAGGATTGTCATAAACACGCATTGTACATATTTATTGCATACTTGTGCATTATTAAACTCTTATAATTGTGTAAAGTGTGATATGTGTATATTGCTTGTTATAGAGGAGCAACTGGAACGTCAACCTCCAGACGTTGTAGGAACTTCTAGGCAGTAGCTTCGGGAGAGAACAATGAGTAACCTGGACGATTTCTCTCAATTACTGTTTGCTTAAATTGTGTCTTGAATGATAGATGAATTTGACTGATTGCGTTGATTTCGGACAATGAAGGTCTGATAATTGTGATATATGAATGAGATATTGAAGTGCTACTTGAATGTGAATGTAACGAACTAAATGTTTCATGACATCATTTGATCATGAGAGATGCATTCCATATATGAATGCATGACCAGATAATGAGAGTTGTAACTTGAGTAGCCACCGAAAACGAGCTTAAAGCTTCAAATGTGATTAAGAGCCGAAGGCTCACTATGTAAAATAAGCCTTGTATCCCCAATGGATAAGGGACAGTATGAATAAGCCCGGTATCTACAATGGATACGGAACAGTTAGGCACTCAGTCACAACAACGTAATAATTGACAAAGAGTCACATGAGCATTTCATATGCATTTTATTAAGTATGTTTAATTGATTGAAATGCAAAATTGTCTACTATTGAGTGAGAATGTGATATGTGATCAATTATGCAAAGTTATGAAATATATGTTATATGTAATGACGTGATTGATCATAGCGCGCCATTATCATAGGTTATGTACTGAAATGTCCGTCGGGCGTCCCCAGTATGTACCATAAGGTAAGGGGGCGTTACATTTAGAGAGGTCCAATAATAAGTAGTCTTACCTCTAACTAGTAGAAAGACTATTTCCAAACAACCCATATGAAAAGAAAGAGAGAGAGAGAGAGAGAGAATAAATAATAATAATCATAGTAATAAGAAGAAGATGAAGAAAGAGAAAGTTAACAATAATAATATTAATAATGCGAATATTAATAGTAGTTATAGTAGTACTAATAATAATAATAATAATAATAATAACAACAACAACTATGAAAAACCGAAGGGGGTAGTAGTTTTGCAAACTTTCCAATTTTACCGTGGACGTCTCTAGTACAAACAAAAACAAAAGCAATAAAAAACGAAATAATAAAAAGCACCATAAAATTGGTAACGCAGTTCAGCACACTTTGCCTATATTTACAGGACCCTCACCCAGGTTAATACTTTCACAAAAGTACAATAGATTTACCCAAAACTTTACCGAGCCGACACCACTCAACCCTTAACACTATCTCTCAACCTCACTTCCTGTCAAAAAATTTCACACCTAATAATACTACTGACTCGTGTTGACCTCAACAGAGGATTTTCTCAACAGTATTTGATAATAAAGATACAAAATAAACAACTCAAGTAATCAATCAACTAAGAATAAAAACATAATACACTTAAGACAGAAAAGAAGACAACTTCCCAATCAGATCAGCTCCTTCGCAATAAATCTGGAAATTGTTCACTTGCTGGATTGATCCACGGCACTCCAAAATCAAACTATGGCTGCTCAGTTATCAACTGACATAACGTACACGTAGTCCTCAATTACCTCTCGGCAGAAAGCCAACGCATAATGAAAGACATTCCCAATCGTGTGCTACTCCAACGATCTAATATCAAAATAAGAATCCCAAAATTCTTCACTCACGCAAATCATCCAGCTTGAACAATTCCAATTAAATCATATAGCCCACGACATACATCATTAACTCACAAGTCAAAAGACACCCATGTATATTTAACACACAAGCCAAAAAGAACAAGTCTTCATTCAACCAAAAATTAATTCACCGTATATATCCAACCCAGAACCCACGCACGACTTACACCAAGTCACACCAAAACTTCCAGCTGTGCTCCACTACTTCATGCTTAGTTTTGTACTATATATCAACTACTTCTTGATTGCTTGCATGCTCCCAAAGTCAATCAAAAGCAAATATAACAAATTGGTAATGTGCCTGTAACTGGTGCATTGAGATTTGTGATTTTGCCTTCACGTTGGCCTTTTTAAAAGGTAGTCGGAGCACAAACTTGGCATATAAATGCCCACTGTTTTAAATCACGGTGTATATATGAAAACATAACGTCCACACCACACAAGTTGTGTTTTTCAAGTATGTAAATAACGCCCACTGCATTGTTGATTGCAAGACTCCCATGCAGAATACACTTCTTCTATGGATAGAGACATACACGATATTCACTAGCAAGAGCCCTTTGCCAACATGCAACAACCACTTCACTGTTTCTTCTATCCACAAAATCCACAAAATTCAACAGTAAAACAATTACAATACCAACATGATAATAGACTTTAAAATAGTGTAGGATTCTTTCACAACTACAAATGTAACAACCACATTTTTTTTAATCTCATTACAATTAATATCTTATATGTCCAATTAATAAATAAGATGCCAAAATAAAATAAAAGATATATACTATATATCTTAACAAATACTACTAAATCCAACAAATCTTTAAGAGGTAAGTACTACATATTTACAAGTTTAGGTTAACTAGAAGAAGAATTACAAGAATCTGTTTATGAGCGATTATTTATCAAAATTTTAGTACACAAAAGTTTTCTATTGTGAGTCATGTTTTCGGTAAGTTTTAACATTGTCATATCGTTCTTTATTACCTTCCTCAAATTCTACTTAGGCTTTCTTTATTTTCTCTTACAGTCTTTGAATACGTTCTTTTCACATTTTCTCACTTGAGCGTTTAAATATCTCTTCAAATATTTAAATCACCTAAGTCTTGTCTCTTTTAATTTGTCAATAATATTAGTTATCTTCAATCTGTTTCTTACCATTACATTTTTAATTAAGAGAGGTATATATAAAGATAGGTAAATAATCCAAAATTTAAAAATTAAAATCTTAAGGAGCAATTAGCTCTGTATAATTAGCGTACAACATTAAATTAAAAAAAATATTTTTTCAAAACATTTTATTTTATTATTTATAATACTAACAGCCACCAAAAAACCCATAAACCCTTAACTCGAGTTAAGCCGCAGTATTATCTCTCGTCACGAGCAAAACAAAATAAAGATAGCAATCATATCAGCTTAGACCCCTTCACCTGGAAACAACCAATCGCTTGCATTGAAAGAACTTTGCAATACATAAAGTTTAACAATATATTTAAATATCACATCTTTGTCTTATGCAAAACATCAATATCTGGACCACAAAATTATCCACTTTTGTAAATATTTCCCCATACATGTGTTTAGTAGGACCAAAGTTTTCAATCTGTAATCTACTATAATCATAATTGCATTGCACTGTTGTAATAAACAATTATCCTTATTTTTCATAATTACAATTTTAGTAGTCATAATTATACTTGTATTTATTCGTCTTTATTGTAATTATCCGACACTTTTTTGTTAAAAATTTTGCATATGTCTAAATTAAAAAGAAAAAATAAGGTATTATTATTTTTGTTCATTTTATTAATGTTTTAAAAATCAGTCTAAAATTTAAACCTGTAAAATAAGAGGTTTAAAATTTAAAAGTTTAATTAGGCTCTAATAAAACCGATAAATAATAAAGATCGAACAAAATTAAAGAATTTAAAATATAATTAAAAAAGATATTATTTTTATCGTCCTTTAATTAAAAATATGTTAAATAAAAAACTTGTTTATTTAGTTTATAAAAACTGGTCTATTTTTAATAACAAGAGCTACTAAAATAAACATAATTTAAAAGTTGGTTTTTTGAAGTTTACACAATTAATTCAATCAAATTAGTTCGACTTTTTAATCGTTGTATTTCATATATTTAAATCAACCTTACACATTTCAAATTATTACTTATTCTATATTTTATTTTTTATACGGTCACTAAGAAGTAACTTTTGTACTGGTTAAAAGTAAAATTGTATATTATTGGACCTTTCCAAACTTAGTATATCGGCAAATCTTTTAATGTATTGTTGTTATTGTTGTTGTTGTTGCGTAAGGGTATTTTAAATAATATTACTTTTAATAATCGTGACAAGTATAAAAATGATTATTGCTTTAAATTAAAAAAATACATTTAACAAAAATGAGATAGAAAAATAATATATCAACCCACTAAAACGGTGGTAGGGAGGGGTAGAAAATGGAGGAGATGTTGTGCCTTGTACGTTAATCATCCTCCATTAAAGTAACCCATTCTTCAAATAATTATTACCATCACTCACTCCAAATGCTACATTCCTTGTTCCATCAGCACTCTCTCTCTCTCTCTCTCACTCTCTCTCTCTCTCTCTCTCTCTCTCTCGTGCTTGCTCGTAGTGGTTCAACCACTATTGCTTTACGTCATTATTACTATTACCCCTACAAAAAATACATCCAATGTTAAAAATATGGTATTTGGGTTTTTCTTTTCTTTTTTTATTATGAGGTTTTATTTTTATCTAATTTGATTGATTTTACTAGTTAAACTCATATTTGAAGTTTGATCTTTTTTTCTTCTCCTTTTTTACTCTATTATTGTTTGTACTTTTATGGATTACCTAATTTTAATTTAATTGTCAATTAAATTTATTTGATAGGCTTAAAAATAACAATAAATCATATCTATGGATAATCTGACTCAATCCGACAATTAATTTATTGTTTGAATCTAATTCAAATTATAATTAGATTAATCTCATACAATTTAATCTTTAATCATAATCATATAAAGATCACTGTATAAACTTCAAAATCCGACCAAATTTGCGTTGCAACTCGAACTCAAATACAAGCCCAATCCTCCTAGTTAAAACGAGCAAAGTAAAGCCTACAAGATGCACAAGTGTTAATTTTTATGATAATTGAATAAACTTGTAGAAGTATCTATCAACCTATTTAAGGTTATATTTGGTTGGAGATTTATTAAAGGGATAAAATGAAATGATATATTATTCCATTATTTGAAAGAAGGGTTTATGATAAAATGGAATGAAATGATATAGAAGAAAAGTGTTTCATATTATATTTCATTTCATCATAAACAGTAAAGGTGAGAAACTTCTAATTTGGGGGTTTACGATAGAATGTAAAATAATAAACAATATTTCACTATATTACATTATATAAACTGTTCTTTCAAACAATATTTTACTATATTATATTATGAACCCCTCTATCCCTCCCAAATAACAATTTTTTAATATTACATCCATTTACGTTACATTTGATTTGATTTCATTTTATTAAACACCTTATCATCAACTAAATGTAGCCTAATGACAGGAATGACAATGGCTTCCTGCACACTGACTACTAGGAATATATACAGCAGGATCAGTTCAAACCCGACAAGGCCCAATCAGGTCCAAAATAGTAAGCCCTTCATCTTTGACCCTACAAATAGCAAACGGACAAACATATATCAAATTCGAGTCATATCTACTTACTTAAACTTCAATCCTTACCCCTCTATTTCCCTCCAAAGCAATTCAGCTTCATAAAAATGTCAGCTTCTCACAACTTTTAGAACATCGATTCACGCAAAGCATTTAATGCTTGTGAGAATAATAGTAATGCTACTTTCAGAATGCTCACAACTTTTAAAACTTTGATTTGCGCAAAGCATTTAATGCTTGTGAGAATAATAGTAATGCTACTTCCAGAATGTCAACTTCTCACAACTTTTAGAACTTCAATTTATGTAAAGCATTTAATGCTTATGAGAATAATAGTTGACGTTGATATTCTCAATGCTTCTGAAATTTAAATGGCTCATTCTTCTTTACGCAGAGCATTCCTTTTCTGAAATTTAAATGCCTCATTCTTCTTGGAAATCAAACACCTTACGTTGTACTTTACATCGTCTTCTTGATTTTCCCCTTCTTAGGAGCAACTGAGTCCACAATAGTCCAATATTTGCTTCTCCTTCTCGCTTTTCCCCTTCTCAGGAGTAGCTGAACCCACGACCGTCCAGCCTCAAGCTCATGACTCCTTCAATCTCTGTTTAATTAAGGTACGTACCTTTCAATTTCCTTTGCTTCGGATATGTATGAAGGTATATGATTTTTTTTCTAGTGTTTGTCTGAATAGAAAGTCAGCTGTTCGTATATAGTGCTTATAACGACGAGCTGTTCCTCCACCAAATACACTCACGATAAAAAACAAGTAAGAATTTTAATTTTTGAGAAAATAAGAAACAAGTAACATTTCTTTAGTCTCTTATTCTATCTCTTTATCTGATATGTCTTTAGTTCCCATTTAACATTTAGTTTTTGTTTTCATAATCATTTTGGTGGCACTAAACACTGTACCACATGGGACAGTGACTTTGTTATTTAGTTGGATTCTTATGCATAGTCACTAATTTAACAAGCAGAGGAAAATGTACAGACATATATTCGAAGTTTCAGCATAATCCATAAACTAGCATTATGCTGTGGTCGAACAAGTTAATTTGACAGAGTGGATACAGTTTATTCGAACTCTTTAAATTGTCTTGTCGCATTCATAAATTTTTTTTATAGATTATGAATTTAATAATGTGTTTTATAAGTTACTAATGTGTATGCTCAAAGGAAAGTGGAACCGATATTTGTTGTCAATGCAAGAGCTACATGTGTCAATCAATAGGTGATACTTCCATTTGTTCCTCCGTTTCTATTATGACCTCTCATTAAAGTTTTTAACTTGCTAGGTCTTTTCTTTTTTCCCTTTTTGTCCTTTTTCATATTATGCAAATCGGCAACTGTTGATCTTAATTGCCCTATTATTTTGCACCTTCCACATATTTGGGTGACCAATAAGTGGATTGTATCTAAAGCATAGTTAGCATGTTCTCATGTTCTGTCATACAAACTGCTGATATTCCTGCTGCTTAATTTTGTTATGCAGGATAGCGAGTTCAGCCTTATTGATAGGAGCATGTTAGATGCTGGACGTGACCAGCTGTTGTTATCCATTATAGAAGAAGATTTCATAGAGTTGGATGATCTTATAGATTGATTCCAGTTTGAATCTGGAAGATTTGAGTCTGAAAGATGTATGTATGTTCCACGGCACAGGATTAAACTATTGCCTCAAACGTTTGTTCAAGAAGTGTCTTAAAAGCTTCAGAATGAATATGAATAGCCTGAAGAAGAATAGAGAAAGAAAAACTTAATCTTTGAGGAATCTTCACCATATTGATAAGTAGATTAGACTCTTTGTTGTGATGCTAACAAATTGCTTCACCTATGGAGGTATGTAATATAATTTTTGATTCACTGTTTTAACTTTGTCTAGAAACAATTGTCAATCTGTTGTAATTTTGGTTTGCAGATTTCTTGAATGTCAGAGATTAGTTACTTTCATCTGGTGGATTAAGAACAAGTTTGGTATCTTTGGTGATGGTAGATTCAAATAAGAAAAAGAATATCAAAACTAGCTCATCATGTCCTGGCTTCACCAACTTCCTGATGTTGTTCCACTGTTTCCATATCCTTATATGTAGGGTAAAATGTACTTTCTAAAGCAGAGAGTAAGCATGGTGAACTTGCAAACCATGAATAGCTACTTTGGACTTCTCGACTACAAACTTGTCCTTCTGACTATAAATAATGCGTATTCTGAATTGCCTGATAGGTAGTGCTTACTCTCTTCACTGCTTCAAAGCTTTGTAAGGTTAACCATGTTGCCGAATGAGATTATGGAACATCTTCAAATCTTAATATTTTGAAGATGCATTTTAAAATCTTCAATTGTGTGCAACATATCATGTCAGTTCTTCTTCATAACTTTTTTGTCAATGTGTTGTCATCAAAATGATTTACTAAGTACCATTTCTTTTTGTTAGTAAATCATGTTTTATTGCCTTTCTGGGATATTATTTCAATATTTCTCTTTTTTTAATCTTTTGCATGATAAGATTTGTTGTGGAATATTCTGTTTCCTTTTTGTACTTCGGAAAACATTTGTCAGTTTTACTTATCTTGGTTTAGGTTGCAGAATCTTTGTTTCTGCATGGTGCCATGTATATACCCTGGGCATCGATTTTGAAAGCAGGTTGAAGTGCAACATATGGACATAATAAAATTTTTGAAGCTAAAAAACCTCTACCAGTGTGGTTGGGGGACTCATTTGTTCTGACACTTTTTCTCTAATATTTTCAGACATGGCTGTCTAGGAAAAGTTTTGGACCATCTCAAGTTCAAATGCAATTTTCCATTGTTTCTTTATATTAAGAACACAAACTTGCAGGTTAAATTGCTGTTCACGGCTCATCATGTCTTCTCTACTCCTCATTATGCAGCCGCAATCCTCTTTATCTCTACTTTTTGCTATTTTGCAAAGTCAAACACCACCACAAATTTATCTATTTTAGGTAGCTAATGACGTGCTTTTTTATTTTTGTTAATGGTTAAGCATGAGAAGTATTAGTGAAGGTTGTCATCCTATGGTAGGAGTGGGATTGTAGGAAAGTTGCGACTCCCCTAGGAGTAGTGAACTTTTAGACTCCGGAGACCCATTTTTAGAGGCTTTGAAGGGGTGATTTAGGTTCAAAGCTTTGAGCTTTCATATCGTGAAGGCATGGAAATATATTAGAGGAAGATGGAAAAGTTTTACTTATGCAAATACATTACCTGTTGGATGCATTACTATGGATATGTTTTGCGTGAACTCATGGCTGCTCTAAACTGAAATCAGTGTTAAAAGTTGCATTTCACAATATTTCAAGTTAATGCTTCCTGTTCCATTTATCTTTCCCATGAATTTGCACCTGCTGTTGCTTCTATCCTTCTTTCACTGTAATTAACGGAATGATCAAATTTGATCTTTGACTGGAAGATGGTTATCATCCTATCAGCAAACGCCTTCAAATTTGGATTAAATATCTGTTTCTTGGTATTCATTGCTGTTATGAAGTTGATGATGGCTTCATGCTTTGTTCCGTTTGCCTCTTTTAAGAACCTAGACTATTGTTCCACCATTCCAAGAATTCCTCTACTTGCAGGGAAAGCATACATGTTACAGATAAGATAAACTTGATGTTTCCAATTCCTCTTTTCTTTTCTTTTTCTTCTGTAAACTATTCTTATTACATTGGCAAGACCTGCTCATTCCTTTTTTCTCAGAGCTTTCTTGTTGCAGGCAGCCTTCAAGAATTGCTCCTTTTAACCTTATGAGATGATGCTGTGCCGAATTGCTTCGTTGATACTAAAAGCACTCAGCTTTAAGCTTTTCATTTGTTTATCGTGATAAATTATGTTATATGCCTGACATGTGATTAATTGATGGCTGCCCAAGGACAAGGATATGCCACAAACAGCATTGAAATTATAGTGAAGATCATAAATTAGGTAGCTGGTGCTGGTCAAGTAGTGCCAAATCTGGCCTTGTTATTTGCTTGTGCTTCTAGAAATGCTAGCCGCCCGAAACTGCACGTGTAGGCAATTTTCTCGCGTCCTTTACACTTTGCAGTTTACAGTCTGTACTCTGTACGTCTGACTTAATCCTCATTTTGCTTTTCTTCTTAGGATGCTGTGCGAATCATCCTGACAATCTTTTCTTCTCCTACCTGTCTAGGAGAAATATGAAGGGATGTATTCTATTTTTCTGGTACTAGGAACAGTG
>JANKOE010000008.1:41536345-41547943 GCA_026284465.1 Erythroxylum citrifolium | reverse complement strand
GAGAGGAAAACATGAAGAAAATACTCACTTGGCCTTCTAATTTTAAAAGCATCGTGGAAGACTACAAAAGGGGAGGGTTTTTATTAATAAAAAGCATGGTTTAAGACATGGTTAGGCAAGTGACACTTGTCACTTGCCACATGTCTCATTTTTAAGGCACTTAATTGGTTTCTTTCCAAATAAATTTCAATTTCTACTTCAATTTTCTCTCAAAATCTCAATGGCACTAGTTAATAAATCTAAAAATCATTTATCTAAATTTTCATTGCCATTTGACAGTAAATTCTACTACCAATTAACAATTGTCTTGCCACTTGACATTTTTCCTAGTCTAGAAATTACCCAAAAATTTTCAGAAATTTTTTTCAAAATTTGGAAAATAAACCACAATTCCCAATTACATTCACATTTATTAACAAATATAACTGGAATGTCAATGAATGCATGTACTATTATTGTTATGTGCAAAGATTCACTATTCATGTGTGCATGTGCACCTTATGTAATGCATAAGTACAAGATGTGTTTTCTTAATTTCTCTTATTGATCTCACATGTACCAAATTTTTAAAAAATGTTTCAAGGTCTTATAACCGTAACAAATACACAAAAGTCATCATACAAGTTAGCCCCATCAGCTTTAGATTTTGAAAATTTTGTAATAATTCTAGAAAAATTGTTTTTTCTAATTTTCTTTCACAAAAATATTTATAAGGTGTTATATTATGTTTCTGTCAAAGGAAAATGCAATTAAATCTCATTTGTTATTTTATTACGATTTTAGTTTCATCCTGATGCATGTATGAAGTTCTGGGAAATTCTGGAAATTTGATGAACATGCATGCTTGTAAATTTCATAATAATTTTATAAAATTGTTTTTATGAATTTTCTTCATGAACATGCACATATGATGTTGCCAAGTGTATAAGATGCATGGAACCTGATTTTGAAATGATAAATCATTTATTCTTGATTTCAAAAGCAGGTGTCATGCATCTCATACACGTGGCAACGTCATATGTTCATGTTCATGAAGAAAATTTATAAAAAAATTTATAAAATTATTCTGGAATTTACAAGCATGCATGTTCATCATGTTTCCAAAATTTCCCATAATTTCATACATGCATAAGGTTGAGACTAATATTGTAATAAAATAGAAAATGACATTTAATTGCATTTTCCTTTGTTAATCAAAATAAAATTTTTACAAACGTGCTAAAGGCGACTGCTTTTCGAGCACTACTCTAATAGAAAATGCCTAATTTGATAGTCCTTATTATTATAATAAGATAAAAAAGATATATAAAAGAAACAAAATATTTTGAGAAAAGATATTTTAAGAAACATAAAGCAAGATATTATAAGAAAAAGGAAGGATATAAGCCTAGAAAAGTTTTGTTTAGAAGAAATAAAAAGATAATTGAATATCAGTGCTACTATTGTAAAGAAAAAGGACACTAGGCTAATAAATGTCATAGAAGATTTAAAAAACAGAAAATTGAAATAGATGATGAAATAAATGAAATTACAGAAAATGAAAATTTTATTGGAATCAATGCCTTTGAAGAATGCTAGTATGAAGAAAGCATTTTTATAATAACAATTACATAATACTAAGAAACCTCAAATTTTGAAATAAATAAATGAAATAGGAGAATCTTCTAATGCTCAAACTAATAAACAAATAATAAATAATATAGTAGAAGCATTTGAAAAACATGGAGACTACAGGCAAGAGGCTTGGATTGATAGAAAAATACTCAAAAAGATTCATAATACAATATTTTCTATAAATTCTTATAAAGGGTTTAATATGTCACTTCTAAAAAAATAGGGTTAAGATTCGAAAAAAAACATATAATCTACGAGATTAATATTAGAATTACTGTCACAAGATATGATTTGGAAAATCAAGAAGAACTAAAAATAAAAACTTCTTAAACTAGAATATCTAAAGATTATTAGGCCTAGTAAATCCTTCCATTCTTCTCTAGCTTTTACGATTAGAAACCATGAAAAACTAATGGTCGTTACGAGAGATTCCTATCCCCCATCAATGGTTTGAGACCTCACAAGCCCATGGACATTGCTAGGTTGGTAGCAAATTGACTTCCCATTATCTTCTTTCCGTTTCCATATTGCTCATTTAGTGCCTGAAGTCGAAACCACTTCATTAGCACTTGGATTATACCTACAACATGGATTATTGACAAGCAACTGCTATTGGTCATTTATCAGAAAGGAGGCTGAGTACTTGCGGAGAGTATAATATAGCCACTACATGTTCTCTTCATACTAGTATGTTTCTGCTTAGGTAATAACAAGTCGATGAGCAATAGCAAGATTTGCCCAATTTGTGTTGTGAAGCTACCAACCTTATCGTCAATTCTGGAGTTTCAGCTATGAAATACTAGTTTGGCTGTTTCCTTATCCGTTCCCAAATAAGATGGCCTGCGTTGACAATTGACATCTGCTTTTTTCTTTCAATAATCTTTTAAAGGCTCTCATACTCAACACCATTAGCAACCCCAAGTGATGATCGGTGACAAAGTAGAGATTTTTACACATGTAAACTCATCAAGTGCTCGTATTAAGATATGGCTAGAATTGTTAGACAATTGAGATCATAATTTTGTCAAACTCGAGAAGCACTAGCTCAGGTGATACGAAAATGAATTCATCGTCATGATGATTGAACATTGAAGTACTCAAAAAGCAGTGTGCTGTGAGAAGAGAAAGGTAACCCCTTTTTAACAGTTCAAGAATGATAATCATCAGAATCAGAAGCATTAAAATGCAAATAAAATCATACATATAGATGAAGAATATCATCTTGTCTTATTCATTTCTTAGCAAAAAGGCCACCAAATCCACCGTTCTTCTTCTTCTGAGGGACAGCCACAGAATTCTTGCGACCACCAGAGGTAGTGCCACCACTTTTCTCTTCCACTTTCTTGAGGATTGGATCTGTCTCGTAGAACTGGTCTTCCTTCATCAAATTTCCTATAACCCAATCAAGAAGACCCTTTTCTTCTTTGCTCCCACCTGCCCCTTTTGCTTCTGTTGCCGCATAAACTCTCACGGTAGCAGGAGCAAAGGAAATAAGGAGAGAAGCCATTGTTTTGTGAAGTACAGTTCTCTGTCTTTTTTTCCTTTCTAAAATGGTGGTCACTGGTGTCGAAATAAAGATGGTGAAATTATATTTTCTCTGGCTATCGGAAATGTGGAATTCTAAGCCGTTGGATGTACTTAAGAGGTCTAAGGGAGCGTTTCGAACACGAGTTCTCCACAAGTGGCTTATCTTCAATTTTTCCGTTGGTTTTTTCTTTAATTTTCTAGGAAGTGAGAAAAAGAAGAGATTTTGGGATATATGGATACAAGTTTGTCACGTGGCAGCTTGACAAATCTATGCAGTTTATAGGAAATGGGCCTATCATATGCTCCGACTTGATTGACCAATATGTTGTTGAAAGCAATGACCAATTGGCTGGTCAAGCCTGCTCTATTAGCTAAGGGATGCATTTCTTTCGCGTTATTACGAAGTTAAGATATTTTGTCTAATATTACGGTGTCTTATTGTGTTCAATAAATTTAAGCTATTTATTTATGTGAGTTCCGCATAAGTTTCGCGTAGGTTTCGTAAAATAAATGATTGAGATCCCATAATACAAAATAAGATAAAATAATATTGGACAAAATATCTAGATTCATTATTATAAATCTTTTACACTACGAGATGAAGGGAGTACTTTACTGCAAAACTCTATAGTAGTGAAGTGTGCTCATTAAAGTGGAGAGTGTTTATCGGTAGCTACTGCTAAGTTTGCCCACCCTCAATTTTTTTTAAGAAGATTATATGCATATAGAGGTTGCCCACCTAAAAGAATGTCGTTACCCATGGTGGATTGGATATATATATACATTGCTCCCCTGAAACAAATTCCTGGTTTCGCCACTGATGTTTAGTTTCTTTTTGTGGCTTTCTATCCCGTGTAAGGAAAAGAAAACAGAGTCTCTCGGCATGAGAAAGGGATGAGAATGGATTGAGTTGAGTCTAGACTTGTATTCTCCGGCTTGAACTTGAGCTCGGCCGACAAGGACTAAAGTGGCGGGCGGAGCTTAACCGGCCTAACTTATTATTATTATTTTTTAAATTTTAAAATGATATAGATTTTGTCATTATTTATTGGGCCTTGGGCCTAATCAGGGATTACAACCGAGCCTAGTGTTAGAAGGTTGTGTTGTGTGTGGGTGCTCAAACTTTAGGCTAGTTTTTCAATTGAGTTAGGCCACTGTCTTGAAAGAATTGTCGACACCAAACCTTTGTCAGTTTGTATTGCATAACATTATTCTTTTGATAGTTGCCAAGTGGAGCGGAATGGCAAATGCTTATCTGGAGAACGGTTGCAACTGTTGTGGAAATAAGGGTGAAACTTGAACGATTGACCTTGTACTCTACACCCTATGTATCTCAACCTGGTTGACCAAAAGGAAACTGGAAAAATGACCTAGTTGGTGTCCTTTTCCTTAAGAAAGGGCTAAAGGAAACGTCCACGTACTCACTGTTTACAGAGCACATACACACATCCACTCCTCCTCTCCATTGAGTCTTGAGTTAATTTCTTGGTCGATCATTCCCATGGTTTTAAAAACTTGTCCAGGTTTTGGAGCAAAACCCGCATTTTCTAACTGCGGTTAAACCATCTCTAACAACTCTCTGGAAACCTTTAACTTCAAGATTTGCAAGCATGCCAAGAAAAGGCTTTCGGGTTTCTGATAAACATAAGACTAAAAGCAGTTGGTAAAAAGCTTAAGAGCTTGCGTCTTTAGCGAACCTCTGTCGTCCAAGTAACGTGATGGCTTAAGTGATAAGACTCAGAAAACGAACAAACTCACTCCAATACCACCAGAGTGGGTGGCCACATTCTTTTCATGATCGTTAACCAGTTACACATTAAACTGCAAATTTCACCCCTCCACCTCGCCAATCCTGTTAAGTCCTTGCCAGTTTAACTATCTGATAATGATTTTCCCTGTCTCTAGCCCAATCCTGTTAAGTCCTTGCTAGTTTAACTATCTGATAATGATTTTCCCTGTCACTAGCCATACCATTGTCTACAACGAGGACGGATTTTTGTCCATCTTTCTTGCCCGTTCTATTAAATCTTAGCCATCTATTTATGTAAGTCTCGCATAAATAAATGATTGAGATTCAACGAGACAGAGTAGAGATAGGAAAAATAGACCGAGGATCCTGACAGGTCTACTTAGGTGATTACGAATGTTACACCATGTCGTCACTGATCGAGCCATTATAATTGTCATTGGACAATTATAAATGATTAGCAAAGAATTATTAAATGGTAAAACTGGATCTTTGAGTTCATTTAGCCATAATATTTAATCATCTGTATGGGGTTTCACCAATTTAAAGTAATTTGTATTGATTTAGAAAAAAACAGTTTTTTTTCAGTAATTAGGAGGATTGACTCCCCTCACGCCATACCGCATATTGCATGTATTGGGGTATTGAGAAGAGCTCCTGACGTGTTCAGCTCGTCTCAGGGGGGAAACATAAAAGGAAGCCTGGCCTAATCATTCCTCAGGACAGCTTTGCTAGCCATTGCTTGAATTGGCAAAACAAAGCTGAAAGGGCAAGCTAACTAAGTCAATAGCAAATCACCTACCATTGCCATTAGCTAACAATTAAGCACAGGTAAGTTTATTTGGAATTGCACCTACTTTCGTGACTATTGAAAGACTCAATGACATTTGCTTGTTCATTCTTTCACGCACACTGTTTCCATCAGACACTCCTGATCAAGGCCAAAAATTTCCTAACAACTTCTCCTACATGCATCCTTTTAATGTCTTCCTATATATACACACTCTCTCCGAATCACCACCAACACTTGTGACAACATAGTTTTATTCAAACAATTCCTCTACTCCTCTCAATGGAAACCATGTCATTGTTCTTTACAATAGTAGGTTTCGCATCAGCTTATCTTCTCTGGTTCTTCTTCTTAGCTCGTAAACTTACCGGTCCAAAAGTATGGCCTATCGTAGGTAGCCTACCGAGTGTTTTCATGAACCGGAGTCGATTCCATGACTGGATGGTCGATAACCTCCGTGCAACCGGTGGTGTAGCTACCTACCAGACATGTAACTTTGCCATTCCCTTTATTGCTCGCAAGCAGGGGTTCTTTACTGTCACTTGTCACCCGAAGAACATCGAGTATATTCTCAGAACACACTTCGATAACTATCCTAAAGGACCGGAATGGCAGCTAGCATTTCATGATCTTTTAGGCCAAGGAATATTTAACAGTGATGGAGATACATGGCTCATACAACGCAAAACGGCAGCTCTGGAATTTACTACAAGGACTTTAAGGCAAGCGATGGCTCGATGGGTGAACAGGTCAATCAAGAACCGTCTTTGGATCATTTTAGACAAGGCCTCCAAGGACAAGATCTCTGTGGACTTGCAGGATTTGTTGCTTCGCTTGACCTTTGACAACATATGTGGTCTCACATTTGGCAAAGACCCAGAAACACTCTCGCCGGAGTTACCCAGTAACCCTTTCTCTATGGCTTTTGATAGAGCCACTGAAGCTACTCTACAAAGGATTCTTTACCCTCGCTTTGTATGGCAAGTGAAGAAGATTTTTGGCTTTGGAACTGAGAAGACATTAAAGGAGAGCCTTCAAATCGTCGAAGCTTACATGGACGAAGCAGTAGCAGCACGCAAAGAAGCTCCATCAGATGATTTGTTATCGAGATTTATGAGGAAAAGAGACATTGATGGAAATCCTTTTCCTATCTCCGTTCTTCAACGGATTGCTCTAAACTTTGTCCTCGCAGGTCGTGACACTTCCTCAGTTGCTCTCAGCTGGTTCTTCTGGCTAGTCATGAACCATCCTGAAGTTGAAGCAAAAATCATAAACGAACTATCAAAAGTGCTTAAACAAACTCGAGGCAGTGATCCCCAGAAATGGCTTGACGATCCATTAGTCTTCGATGAAGCTGATAGATTGATCTACCTTAAAGCAGCACTATCAGAAACATTGCGCTTGTATCCATCTGTACCCCAAGATTTCAAGTACGTAGTCTCCGACGATGTTCTACCTGACGGTTCCTTCTTGCCGGCTGGATCAACCGTCACATATTCTATCTACTCCATTGGAAGGATGAAGAGCCTCTGGGGTGAGGATTGCCTCGAATTCAAGCCTGAAAGGTGGCTATCACCGGAAGGTGACAGATATGAACCACCTAAAGATGGCTATAAATTTGTGGCATTCAATGCTGGACCAAGGACTTGTTTAGGCAAGGACTTGGCATACTTGCAAATGAAGTCTGTGGCCTCTGCTGTGCTGCTTCGTTACAAGCTGTCGCTTGTTCCCGGACACCGAGTGGAGCAGAAGATGTCTCTTACGTTGTTCATGAAAAATGGGCTTCGTGTATTCTTGCATCCTCGTACTCTTGCATGAACTGAGCATCTCTTTCCCAAACTGTTCCTTGCTTTGCTTGGAGAAGTGGCAGCAATCATTCAGTCACGGAAGATCATCGAGGGTATTGTTTCCTTTGAAGGGTGTCATCACTAATCTGCTTTTCTGCTTTATCTTTGAAATTTCTTGTTTGTTTGTTGGTTCCAAATTGGATTACAGTTTCCTCATCTAGATTTGCCTATATACTTTGGTCACTTTAAAGAGTGATTGTCATGTAATGTCCATATCAATGGATATGGGTTTTCGTAAAATCATATGAATAAGAATTATTTTTTTATACTAAATCTATTCGTATTGATTTTTATACGTGCATACAATTTGTTAATTAAAACTTGAGCTTGTGAGATGATAAGAAAATTGCTACTTTTGAGGAACAAATCCTTTGCTCTGTAGTGCCTTGTTATTTCCTAAGAACCACGAACACGGTAAAATGGAACCGTGTCCGCATATTGGATACGTGTCTGATACAGACACCCAGTACATATATATACTCTATATTTTTTTAGAGAGATTTATAAAGTACAAAATATGTATGAACTATTAAAATATTGAAAGTCTTGAAACACATCAAATAATATATATATCATATTATATATGGCCACGAAATTGATTCCTAGTGATGATATAGTTATCATTTTCAGGTAGCCTTTAGAAATACTATGCAACATTGGCTTCCTTCAATGACATCCACAACCATGGAATTGGAAATTTTACCTGGCATTTCAAAGTTTCCCAATCATTAAGCCCAAAACCCTGAAGCGATATCCCAGTTTGCTGAACAACAGAATGTCATCCATTCCATACTTGTCTTTGTCTCCTGTTCATTGAACCCTCAGCGTGATCTTGGATGCATATCGTGAGTCCCTTCAGCGCATTCTGATTTTACTACAACAGAAAATGTTTTTTGCCTCGAACAATTTTTGACCTTGAAAAACTAACATTTGTCGCAAAAACTTTTTAGCGGCTGTAAAAAATCATTGCATAAATAGTCATCAAAATTCATCACATAAATGGTCGCCAAATTCTAGTAGTAAAATATTATCTACGACATTTTCACAAAATCGTCGCACAATATATTTTACTCCGATCATAGATCTGTCGCAAAAAAAGATAGGCAAGGATAAAACAAATTGTTGCGAATGATGTATTACAATGTTTCTTTTTCGTGGCTAAATGTTAGTAGCTTTGTAATCGTAGGCATAGATAATAATGTTTAGCAACAATTTGTTTTTGGTAGAAAAAATATTTAATTACGTTTTTCAAAACATAAGTAAGGGTTATTGACAACGCTTTATGGAACGCAGCTACAAAGTTTTGGAGATGAATTTGTAATTGTAGCTAAAAAAAATTGTGACAAATTTTGATTTTTTACTACACTTTCCTATTAACAATTTATAATTTTATTATAATTATTGGTAACATTTTTAATCCATCTTATTGTTTGTAACATTGTTTGAATTATAATTAAGTAACATTGTTTGAATTATTGTTGGTAAAATTGTTTGAATTATAATTTTGTCAACAAAAATAAAAATAAAAATAATTAAAAATTAGTACCATTTTATATAAAAAATAAAATGTAATTACAAAAGTTAACAAGAAAACTTATGTACAAACTAAGACTCCTCCTTATCGTCACTACTACTTAAATACTTTGACTCAAGTATTTGTTTGACCATTTTTTAAACTTGGTGAATTCTTGTTCAGTAGGATCTAATCCCTACAAAAAAAGTATACAATCTGCGACGTTTTATTAAGAAACGCCGCAGATTGTATAAACTTTTTGTGACGTATTTGAAACGTCAGGAAAAGAAAAATGTTTTCTGTGACATTTTATTAAAACTTCGTGAATTTGGAGAATTTATTGGGACGTTTTATTATTAAAACGTGGCCAAATAAATACCACGACGTTTTTCTGAAGAAAACATAACGAAAGTGTTGATAAAGAAATTAAAACTCAGTCTTTAACCAACGTTTGGGTATCGTTTTGAACCCAAACGTTTTCTTCAATCGCGCCTCCCACTCTCTACGCTCTCAACGTATAAACACGGCTTCAAATCTCCCTCTCAAAGTCGCCCTTGCTCCTCCGCGCTCGTTGATTCCTAAGGTACATTCCGATGCCCACTGCTCTTTTATCTTCGTGTTTGATTTGCTAAAGCTCGAACATTCCGTGGTGGGTGGTGGGTGTGGTGGGTGGTGGGTAACATTCGAAGTATACTGTATAAAATACCCACGAATCTCCTCTCTCTCTCTCTCTCTATGTTCTTTGATTTTGTTAAAATTTAAATGATTTTCTACCGGGTCTTGTTTGAAATGGCTTTTCCAATGGGTTTTAGCTAGTTTTGAACAATATTATCAATTCTTAGTAAAGGCCATTGGGTTTCTGGTATTGTACCGTCTCTATCATTCAAACTCTCCTTTTCTCTCATCCATATCCCTTCTTTATTGCACTTCATCGGAAGCAATCTATGTAGCTAATTAATTTATGTAGCATAATTTAGTTTGTAGGCACAACGTGTTATTGAAGTTAGATTTGGGATGAAAGAAAGTCACTGTGGAGTTGAACTCTAGTTAACGGAAAAGATGAAGGAAATGTCCTCCTCGAATGATAATTTTCATATCAATAGACTACTTTTCTAACTCCTGTGGTTCACTTCTTTGGTTCTAGTTTAGCTAACTAGTTGTAATACCTAGATGCAGTTATTTTTATTAGTTTTAACGGAAAAGAGTGTGAGTTTGAATATATGAGATGTGTCAAAGAATTTGCAACGAATCTATGGGAACTTGCAAGACAAACCATGTATGGAGAGCTTAAATTAGTTTGGCTCAAAGATGTCCTTATGGAGACACTCTAACACTAGAGGGCTATTACAATTTTAGATTTAGACAAAAGGGATAATTAACCAACACTAAGGCTTTTAAAGTTGATCTTCACCTCTCATTCTTGAAGATTTCTTACTAGATTTTAGGTTTGTGTGTTAGAAAACATGATGTTGTGTGCTTGCTTTGCTGAAAAATTAAGTTGATATTAAGATCTAGCTTTATAGACATAATCACAATATATATTGATAATTCAAATCTACAGTGAAAATAGTAATCTAGTGCTAAGCTGGTGATAGAGATTTGAATTATGGAGATGAACAAAAGAGTGGTAGGGTGTGCTTTTCAGGACTTACTTGAGTAATAGAGTTCCACTTTTATTAATATGCATATAAAACCTTATTATAATGTTTTCATCTCACTTTTTATATATAGTTAAGGTGTTTTGTTCCTTACAATGTAATATAAAGCTTAATTCATATAATTATTAGAATTAACTGAATTTGTCACTAAAGTTGCATACATAATAATAAAGCTTATGTATACTCTGATATAATTGTACACCACATTTTCATTTGTTCATATTTATACTTTTTTTATTATTGCATGCAGTGGCAATATCATGGTTGCTATATTTTGTTATCTGTCTATCCATCAATAGTTTCCTTCTTGAGATGAAATTATTTGGTAATGTTTCTTTCATTGCTCTAGCTCATCGTTAGTTGGTGTTTTTGCAGAATTAAAGACTGGCCCTCTTAAGGATTGTTGAGGAATTTTTTTGAAGTAATTTGAGTGCTACCACAAATTTCAACACAGAAGTAGTGGATCTGGTATGACAATTGTGCATTTTATCTTATGCATTTCCAAAGTATTGTGCTCTTCTCTTGTGTGGCAAAATGCCTTGTTTTGTTGTAGTGTATACTTTTCTTTTTCTTATGGAAGAAATCTGTGAATAATATTAAATCAATTAACATAAAAGTTATTTACGTTTTTGTACTTGATTTTGAGGAGTCCTAAGGATTCTAACCCATGACTTTAGGATACCATCTTTTCTGTTTAGAATTTGCAATGTATTAGCTACTACAAACGGTACTATTATTGGACTATTGAGCAACTAGTAATAGCTACTCAGCATCATAAGGAATAAGTGTCAAATATTAAGATTATTAGTCACCCTTTCAACAAAAAGGTTTAAAATTCTAAGTATTGGTTTGAACATAATAGACATAATTGATTAGTTTAATTATATGGTGCAAATCATTTT
>JANKOE010000008.1:41458851-41482108 GCA_026284465.1 Erythroxylum citrifolium | reverse complement strand
TGTACAAGTCGACTTGTCGGTACTGAATGCGTGTAAGTCGACTTACCCATTGTACAAGTCGACTTGTACACGACTTACACTTACATGCCTTAAGTTGACTCTTAACTACTTTTATGTCAAATTGTTAAGGGAGATAGGTTTGAGCCTAGGTCAGTTTCACATTTGTTCTTGGTGTTTGATATCATGCTTCCTAGTAATATATATTTAGGGAATGTTGAGCCAATCATAGAATTATTGAGATTCTTACATTAATTGAAGCATACTGGAAGGTTTTTGAAGTGGTATAGTCTAAATGCTAGACCTAACATAAGAATCAAATCAGGAAATTTCATAAATGAACTCATGATTGGAAGAGGAAGTTCTTATTTCTTTCTTTTGAAGGTATTAATAAGTAAGGCTTTAAGATTGTGTACATATGCCCTACTTCAAGCTCAATGATAAAGATAAGTTTAGTAACATGTTATCTTCTCAAGAATAAGTCATAGTTAAGTGATCTAAGTCTCTCTGTTATGCAGACATCACTAAATAGTTACTATTGGTGGCTAGAGTTTCTCATAATCAAACTTGTAGGTTCTATAAGATTTTTAACAATTACAAGTCTACAATGAACATATAGTGATTGTATTCCATTGTTGTTCTATTTGGATTTAGCCCACATAACTAAAGTGGTGGAGAAACTTTCATCTAAGTGCATATATTATGATTCGAGCAAAAAGAGAAAGCATGATAAGTCACAAGGGCGACCACTATAAGTTTAAATTGTCCAAAAGGGATTTTCTAAGAAAAGATAATGCATCTACTTGAGCTATAACTTAATTGATAAGATGTGAATTGGTTATATTAATTAGACTTATATCTGTCTTTGTAAGATTAATTTTGGAGTTGTAATGGTGAAATTAATGTTTATTTTATTTTAAGAGATGACAAGTAGAGATTTGATCAAATTGGAGCTTTATTTGTTAAAAAGTCACGAGTTTTGGAAAAAGATGCAGTTGATAAGATCATGTCTAAAGCTAAATTCACTATAAGAGCTTCAGTCCAATTAAAAGATTTATTACCAGCCTTATTATGTAGGAATTTGGATTTGTTTAGAAGATAATATCTAGAATATTGAAAGAAATTAGTTTTTAGGTAGGAAAAGGAGAGGAAAGTGTTACACACACCTTCTCTATAATTATTTTTTTCATTTTTCTTTGTGTTTTCTCTTTATCTTTCATTTTTATTATATTTTTGTTTAGTTCATGTGTGGCTAATTATAATTTTTTTATTCAAGGGGATTCAAAATTTTAGTTATAACCTTGTGAGTTTTTGTTCTAAACCTAGATTTGTTTTATTTCAATTCAAGTATTTCTTGTTTTGTGTTCTTATATTTCATGAATAATTAATATTGATTGACTAAAAAAATTAATTTGATGTTGATGATTCTATTGTTATGTATGAATTCAATTATTTAATAATTGTTATAAATGATTGGTATAAGTAGCAAATAAGTTATTATGAATTTGCATATTTAATTTATAAAATACTAAAAACTAAATTGAATAGTTATAGTTATCTCAATTATTTAATTTAGGGCTTAGTTTTTTTTCACCAAGCTTATTGATATCATTTAATTGATATGGAATGCTATTATACCCAATCAATTTATGGTAAGTTTTGGTTCAAATGTCGGGTTTGAACCAATTAATTAAGAAAATTTGAAACTTATTATAGCTATCCTAACATGTTTCAGACTAACTGCTTGAAATGTTAAAATTATTCTACCAATGATCAAAGTTATAACTAGATGAGATCTTTCTTTTGAATTGATGTTAAATACCATTGAATTTGTTACTTTAATACTTAGTTGATTTATTTTGATTCCTTGCCAAATTATTTTATTAGTTAATTAATCATAAACCCCCAATTTTTGTCAATTTAAATTATCTAAAAAAACTAGTTTTCAATTCTCCTGGGATTCTATCTAGCTCTATGACTACTACAAGAAGTTAGTGAATCAAAATTAATTTTAAGAGCTTTGAAAACTTCGTGAATCATAATTAATTTTAAAGGCTTTGAAAACTTTTAGTGCTTTTTTTGGAGAAATATTTTAGTTTCTTAATTTCTTTGCATTGATTTTAAAGATTGCTATCAATCTTTTGCCTTATATAACTCATCCTTCTTAGATAGGTAAATTGTAATATAGTCCAAAAATTAAAAAGATAGCACATGGTTTAAGGAAAGAGACTAAGCAAGGAAATGATCATTCACCTCTATAAGTGAAAATTGAGATAGATCTAATAACTAATGAAGATACAAATTTCCAAAAAGTTCAAGAAAAGATGATAAATCCTAACACTAGAATGTTGAGGGATTTAGCGACTCTAGATTTGAATCAACAACCTTTGTGCATAAGATTTCCAAATATTAAGGTGAATTTCAAATTGAAATTTGGATTGATTCTCTTACTTATATCTTTCATGGTCTTACAGGTGAAGATTTGCATAAAGACTTGAAAGAATTCCTTATTATTTGTTCTGGAATGAATCCAGACGGAGTCATAGAAGAACAAATTAGTCTTAAAGCCTTTCTGTTCTCATTAAAAGATAAGGCAAAAATTGACATTATTATCTTCCTTCTGGCTTAGTAAAAACCTGGAATGAAATGAAAATGTTGTTCTTAGAGAAATTCTTTCTTGCATCATGAGCAACTAATATCATAAAGGAGATATACGCAATAAGACAATTCACTGAAGAACATTGTATGAATATTGAGAGAGGTATAAAGAGTTATATGCTAGCTAACCACAATATCATATTCTTAAGTAAATTTTGATTCACTGCTTTTATTAATGGTTACTACTAATGGATAAGATCGCGTAGATACAGCTAGTGGAGGAGCTTTAGTAAATAAAACACCAGAAGTGGCCAGACAATTAATTTCAAACATGGCCAAAAATTGTCAATAATTTGAGACAAGGATGAATGGAGTTGTTACGTGTGTGAACGAGGAAAGCAATACTAACATTCAGGATAAAATTTTGGATTTAATTGCTCTAGTTTGTCAAATGATAGTAGGTTAATTCTAAGCGACACAAGTGTGCAAAATATACTCATTTTTTGTGCATCCTATGGATATATGTCCTACATTGCAACAAGACTCCTTTAAAGAAGCTAACACAATAAAAGAATTTCCTGGTTAACCTTAACGAAAATATTTATTCCAATCATTATGAAACTCAAGAAGGGATCATCCCAACTTTAGCTATGAAAATCAAGGAGGATGACAAAGATAATAATATCATAATGTTAATAGACTATCTTAAATACCTACATATGCTTAATCTCAATCTTCAAATTAAAGTATATTTTTGGATGAAATTGTTAAGGAACTTGCCACTAATATTTAACAATTTCAACAAAAAAATAAAAGCAAGCCTTTAGAACTTAGGAAATTAGTTCATTTAATTAGCCACCTCTATAAGTAAATTCGAAGCGTAAGAATCGAGAAAACTATCTTAAAAATGGTGGTGAATTCTAAGAAGAATGTGAGTGCGAAAGTGTAATAACATTAAGAAGTGGGAAGGAAATTCTATTTGTATCTCCTTGACCGATGGAAGTAGAAAGTGTGACGAAGGAGAAAAGAAAGATGAATCTCCAGCTCAATATTCAGAAAAGGTAAAAGATGATTTGCCTTTGCCTATACCATGTAATGCATGTGTACCTCATTTCTCTTGCAGGCTGGCTAAACTAAAAGAAGAGGGATACGAGAGAAAATTCTTAAAGACCTTCAGAAAGGTGGAAATCAATATACCACCTTTAGAAGACATCAAACAAATCTTAGAATATGCGAAGTTCTTTAAATAATTACACACAAATAAAAAAAAAGATGAAGGATAAGGAGAGAATAATTTTGTATAAGAATGTCTAGTTGTAATGTCAGTTGTAAAAAATAGAAACTTACTAAAAAATGCAAAAATCTAGGTATTTTTACACTTCCTTGTGTCATTGATGATAAGAAAATTAAGTGTGTCATGCTAGACTTAAGTGCATCTATCAATGTCATGATGTACTCAATTTACCAAGCTTTAAATATGAATTCTTTACAAGAAACTAATGTTATTACTTAGCTAGCTGAACGTTCTTATGTGCATCCTATTGATGGTATATATAATATTTTAATTTATGTTAATGGTTTAGTATTTTCGGTAGACTTTTACATCTTAAAATGGGATGGAGATAGTGTAGAGCATTTAATTTTAATTTTGTTGGAAAGGCTCTTCATGAAGATGACAAACAAAAATTGATGTTGATAAGGATACTCCTTCCATTAAGTTTGATAGATAGATAATGAAATATGATATTTTCGAAATAATGAAATATCCAAACAATTTTTACTCTATTTGTCGCATAGATATTATGGATTCAATTGTGTAGGATGTTTTTGAAGAAGAAAGCGCTGGCGCTAGTAATGAATTGAAGTTTAATGCTAAATTGGAAGTGAGTTAATGGAACTTGTGAAGTCGTAAAATCATTATCAATGATGCTAATCGATTCAAAGATTTTAAATAATGAAAATACTATAACTCACAAGGAAGTGTTTTATTATATTTTGTAGGTTTCGAAGATAAAATTAAAAGTCTTACATTATTACCTAAAATATGTCTATTTAGATGAAGGACAGTTACTACCTACAGTCATCTCAAAAAGTTTAAATAACGGATAAGAAGCCAGATGCCAAAAGACAGTGACAAATTTTTTTAAAAAGTATGTAGTGCATCATCGAGTGGCCACTATATATCATCCACAAAAGAATGGATAGGATGAAGTATTAAATAGAGAAGAAAAATCTATTTTGGAAAAGATGGTAAATCCAACAAGAAAGGATTGGAATTTACATTTAGACGGTGCTTTTTAGGCTTACCGTACATCCTACAAAACACTGATAGGAATGTCTCCTCACTTACTATTTTTTTAGTAAAACTTAACATTTACTTAGGGAGATTGAACACAAAGCCTATTAGGGAGCAACGCTATACCAAGAATTTGACAAAAGTTTGGGAGGCAAGGAAATTGCAATTTCAAGAGTTAGAGGAATTGAGGTTGGACATTTACGAGAACTCGAGAATTTATAAAAAGAAAACCAAATTATTCCATGATAATATGATCTTAAGGAAGCAATTTGAGGTGGGAAAGATAATGTTATTTTATAATTCTCGATTAAAGCGTACTAGTTAAGTTACATTCTTGGTGGTTTGGTCCTTTTATTCTCACTAATGTATTTTCCTATAGTGCACTGGAAATAAACAATTTAAATGCTTAAAAAATCTTCAAGGTAAACAGACATAAATTGAAACCGTTGTATAAGGATATGATAATTTCAAGTGTGGTGGAAATTGATTTTACACTTCCCCATTACGTAGAAGATTGAGAAGAAAAATCTCCATCATATAACAACGTTAAATAATTACGCTCTTTGGGAGGCAACCTAATCATAATTATTTTTATTAGTTTCATTTTAGTTATTTATAGGTTTATTCATTTGTTTTTATTTAGAGTTCTATTGATGTAAAGAAAAAATTATGTCTTAAATTCTAGAATATTAAAATTCATAAGGCAAAATAATGCCTTATATAATTCATCTTTCAAGATAAAAGATCTAAAATTCTAGGCTGCTAAAATTCATAAGGCATGATTACGCCTTATATAACTCAGGTTAAGGTAGCAATCATCTTAAGATCCATAATACAAAATTCATAAGAAGAGATTACACCTTATATGATTCAACTTGATGGAAGAGAATCTTTTAAATTCCATAATACTAAAATACTGAAGGCAAGATCATTCCTTACATATGTCAGTGAACTATTTTGGTAGTCTAAAATTCTAGACTGCTAAAATTCATCATTGAATCCAAATGACAAAAATTAGTTCAAAATTGTATTAACCATAAATATTAATTAAAGTGTGTTCAAATGATCAAAGGATGAGATTGATTGAGAAACGAAAGAGATAATTTCGTTATGTGTCACGTAATAGTCCTATGTCTACCCACATTGTAGTAAATTACGTTCTGATGTTCACAACTTAGGGAAGTTTTCTAATATTTTACTTATCTTATGTGATTAATTTTGTTAAATGTGAGCATCTTGTTCATATATTGGGGATAATGTATGATTTAAGTATAGCGAAATGAGAGTATATACTATAATAAATTTGTGATTTGAACTTGAACTCATGAATATTATGATTCATATATTGATTATTCATCGTGACAACAAAAATTCATTTTATTGTTGTTTAGAAACAACGTAAATTAGGATACAATTGTGGTTTGAGTTATAATGCATGAAAGAGACGAGCATGATTAGTATTTTTCATTAAATTACTTAACATGTCTCATTAGTTTTGTTGAATGAAAATATGTAAGACTTGATGCATTTTTGACACTCATGTGAGCTTTTGAGTTTAAGAGCAATTCGTTACATTTGTGCTTGTATAACTTTCTTTGTAGTGTGTGTTATCAAACATGGCTTGTTTATGCTATAAGTTGCTTTGCAATACATTTTGAGACCCTATTATTGGTGAATTTATGCTTGGAGATGATAGGGGCATTTAGGATAACCATTTCTTATTAAAAAACATTACCTTAACTTTTAAACCTAGAGAACAACCTTTCTTTTCTTGAATATTAACCTTGTTACAAGTTAATTTTGATCTTCTTTTTGCTTAAGATTTTGACTATTTCCATAAAAAGTAAATTAGTTGATTTAAGTTGCATAGTTTTGATTTTTCAAGGGAGAAGTATAAAAAAAGAAATTTCCTATTTGACGTACTTGTAAAAAGTTAAAAAGCTAAAAATTAAAAATTAAAAATGATGAGGTGATTAAAAGGATTTTATTTGAATCAATTGAACTTTGGGACTAATTTGAGTTAAAACTTGTGTAGATAAATTTGTATGATTTTTTCAATTTGTTTAACCTAAAAGCTTCTTTTTGCTATACCTTTATGAAGCCATGTTACAACCTTTATCAAGTCCCTTTAATTTATGCATTAAATTCATTTTTTGTTAAGTGGTGGAGATATGATTCATGAGCAAGTTTATAGAAATAACTTTGCTATGCTTTGATTTCAGAGCTTAATGAACCCTAAACACTTTGAGTGTATATAGTGAAATTCCTGAGAGCATTTCAAGTCTTATTTTTTTTATTTTAATGGAATTAATGAAAACTATGTTTTCATTTTAAAATTTTATCCTATAAGTGCTTGTTCTCGTAACTGCTACTTTATCCTAAACCTTTAATGTGTTTTAGCTTTCAGGATATTTTTGGATAACATGAAAGAAAATAAGATGTTGTTAAGAATGATTGATGTATTAAATTGATGTATACTTAAGAATAAGTATGAGTCTAGTATGAGAGATTTTGATAAGATGTGATTTGTTTATGTTAATTGGACTTATCTCTTTTGTATTAAATTAATTTTTGTGCTTTAATGGTGAAATTAGTATTTATTTTATTTGAAGAGATGATATATGGAGATTTGATCAAATTGGAGTATTATTTGTCAAAATCACGAATTTTGAAAAAAGATGACAAATTGTTGCACTTAATAAGGTGAGATCATGCCTAAAGCTCGATACACTCCAAGAGTTTTCATTCAATTAGGAGATTTATTTCCATCCTTATTATATAGGGATTTGGATCTCTTTAGAAGATAATCTCTAGAATATTGAAAGAAGTTAGCTTTTGGGTAGGAAAAGGAAAGGGAAATGTTACATACACCTTCTCCATAATTCTCATTTTCTTTTCTTTTCTTTTTGTTTTCTTTTCATCTTTAATCCTTTTTTTTCTATTTTGTGGTGGAACTAAATCCATGTGTGGCTAAGTCTAAATTTCTAATTCAAGGGTATTCAAAATGTTAGTTGTAACCTTGTGAGGTTTTGCTCAAAACTTAGATTTTTTATTTCAATTCAAGTATTTCTTATTTTGTGTTCGTATATTTTATGAATAGTTAACACTGATTGATCTGACGAATTAATTTGGTGTTAATTATTCTATTGCTATTTATAAATTTAGTGATTCGTGAATAACATGAATGATTTGTATAAGTAGCAAATAGGTTATTATGAATTTGCATACTTAACTTATGAGAAATAAGAAAACTAAAGTGAATAATTGTAGCTATCTTGATTATTTAATTTAGGATGTAGCCTTTTTTACTAAGCTTATTGTTGTCATTTAATTGATATGGAATGTTATCATACCTAATCAATTTATAGTAAGTTTTGGTTTGAGTATTAGGTTTGAAACAATTAATTTAGAAAAATTTGAGGCTTATAATGGCCATCCTAATAGATTTCGAGCTAACAGTTTGAATTGTGAAAACTTATTATTTTTAAATCAATTATCAAAGTTATAATTGTACGAGATATTTTCTTTGAATTGGAGTTAAGTACCATTGAATTTCTTACTTTAATACTTAGTTGGCTTATTATGATTCCTTGTTAAATTTAGTTTATTAGTTAATCAATTATAAGCCCACATCAACCACACCCCCCGGTGTGTCGCCATTTTGTTTATTAATTGAAATTAAGAACTAGTTTTCTGTTCATTAAGATTCGGCTTAGTTCCATGACTATTATAAGAAGTTAGTGAATCAGAATTACTTTTGAGGGCTTCAATAACTCGTTCATTAATGTGTTATTAAATGTGACTCAAATTGAGCCTAACTTTATGAAGTTTCTACAATCTTTAGCCGCAACTCCTCGTCATGAAAAGGATAAGGATCCCCTAGTGGATGTGGTTTACCATCGTTGATGGTCTATTAAGATTGGAGATTATATGATTAAGTATGATAGTGTGAGATCTTAGATCTTAGGTGGAATTGTGCTGCCAAATGATGAAAAACATGTTATTGATGCATAGTGGGACAAAATTTGTCATAATTTAAAGATGTATATGGCCTAGGTCTAGATAACACGTTAAAGCGTCTCATTTTCTTCTTTATTAAACTCAAATATATTGCTCTTTTTATAGGTATTAAACTCTATGTTTGTCCACAATAGATGTGCAGACCTAGAGATTCAGGGGCTCACTCATTTCTTGAATTAGGGTAAAAAAAATGTTAGGCAAAGTGATGTTGAAATTGTTGATTATAGGGATAAGGATGAACAACAATATGAAGAAATCAAAACTTTGTAAGATTTGATTAATAATCTTTATACTAATATCAAGAGTCAGAAGGAGGAGGACAATTAATTAGATAAGGCCATTTCATCATCAAGATGCCTACTTTACAAGGAAGGACTTTAAGTTGGATTTTTGTCGTACTTTCCTTAAAAGCAAGTCTTTAAAAGCCCTAAAATATGTTTTGTTGCACAGTCCTTCACTAGGGGGTTTTAGGCTTGCAAAGATTTAATTACATTTTTAAACATAAAGACTTACCATTCAACTTATTGTTTATCACTTATATTCTAAAACCTTTTAGTGATGATTCTAAGCTTAAAGCGTGGACATATGATTTTCAGACATATTGGATATATATATATATAGAGGCCACTTGTACTTGGATATAATTTTTTTTAATGTTGCAACTTTGTTCAAATAATATGAGATATTCATTTGAAAGTTTATTGAAAGCTACAACCAGATGTTTCTGCAACTTATACATTCTTTTACACAATTCTATCATTGTGATTTGAATTTTTAAATGGCTTTTTAAGTGTAAAGCGTTTAGTCTATCATTTTTTGAGGAGTTTAGTTTTTCATTTTGTAAGATGTTTAGTTTGTCATTTTTTAAGGTGTTTAGCCTATTATTTTACAAGGATTTTAACCTATCATTTTCTAGGAGTTAGAATGTCATTATGAATATGACATGTTGTTAAGAGTCTATAGTTTTGAAAAGCATTTAGCCTATTGTTTTTCTTTTACAAATATTCTTGGATTTACTTCATATACTTTATGTTAGGTCCCACATTCAACATATTGACTGTTATTTGTGGTTTGATTCCTTTCATTTTTGAAGGGAACCATACGAATACCTTATGCTATTCTTTAAAATTTGTACCATTTTGGTGTGTTCTTGATCTATGTCTACTTCTATTTGCAATAATTTATTACAATTTGCATCCCTAACTTGAACTTCTCAAATCTCTTTGATCATTGTTACGCTGGTTTAATTCTTCATAAACTTAAGGTCCATTTCTTCAATACTTATACATGATGGAGTGGATTTTTCTTTTTAGTAAACCCATTTAATACTTTCTGGATGTTTGGTGATCATCCAAGAATTCCCTTATATGTTTCTCTATTAGAAACTTGATAAGTAATATGTATGCTCATGTGATGGCCACTTTTACATAAAACAAAGGTCTATTAAAAATAGTGTTATGTGTAGCTAATTTACATATAATATGGAATTGTATCATCTTAGTGATCTATTTGGGATAATCCCCTATTATAATAAAAGATATATTTTCCTTTTAAGTAAGACATGATCTCCTCTAAACATAGTCAAAAGAAAGATATCGGGTGAACTGTTACAGTTCATGTCCATTGCTTTGAAGGTCTTGTAAAAAAGAATGCTGATGAAGTTTTTGTTTCCATTTAAAATTTATTTTACTTCAAAGTTATTAGTCATTGCTTTGACAACTATTGTGTCTTCCTAGGGATTATAACGGTTTAAATATGCCTCTTTATTTAATATTTTTGTCTCCTGTTACTATCTTTTTACCTTAATGCCTATTATGGCATTAAATTAGTTGTATTGAACTTACCTCTTCAACTAAGATCTACTACATCTACTATCTTGGTCAAAAATCATATTAATGACCCTTGTGGTCTTTTGATTCCCCTTCTCTATTTTGGAGTCTAGACTAGTTGTTTAAGTGATATAGTTCTTTGAGGTCAAACATCTATGTCCCTCTAATAAATCATTCCAAATGTCCTTATTACAAGAGTTATTCAATAATATGTTTAAAGTTCTTGTAATCTTTGATAATATGATCATAGTCTTTATAGAATCCACAATAATTGGTTGAAGAGGGTTCGCCAAATATTGTTTCCCTTACAAAGATAAATATGAGATTTATAGATGCATTTAACATATACAACTTCACCTGTGTTTGATTTGTTTAACATATACAATTTCACCTGTGTTCTTCCTCTAAATTACCTTATCTCTTTGGGTATTTAGCAACTTTTTTTTTTGTCTAGTAGTTTTACTACGTCATTTTATCTTAGTATGTAATACATACTATTCTCCTTGTTTTTAGTGTTATGTTTTAGAAACTTATTTGATTGTTATATAAATAACTCAGCCTCTTTTAGATCAATTTACTTGCTTACCCTTTCTTAAACTTCTTTGAAGGTATGAGATTTGTCTGTTTGTAAAAAATTGTAGAAGGTTCATATTTATTCAATCCTTTCTCAAAAGCATAGCCATAATGTTGGTGTTAAGACTAGCTATTTGTGTAACTTACAAGCTTAATTGCCTTATGTAGTCTTGAAGAGTCTCACTTAATTTTTGCATTACCTCAAATAATATTACCAAATCGTAAGATTTGCATTAGTTTCTAGTAAAATGAGTGTTAAACCAGTTCTTTAGTTACTTAAAGTTTGCTATTGAGCTCGTAGGGAGCATTTATTATCAATTTATTTATGAACATATTAACATAGAAGAAAAAGCATGAAAATTCATTGTGCCCATTACCCCATATTGGTCTATCATTTTTTGCATCCTACAATGTGATCGCATAGATCTATCATACCACTATAAGGTTCAAATATTGGTTGCTTGAATTTCGATTGCAAGGGCTTAAACAATATGCCCCCAATGAAAGGGTTGTCAAAATCAACATATATAGGCTTTTAGTCTTGCTTTTGTGATACAACAAGTGATGTTAGTTTAAAGTGATGCTTTAGGGGGTGGGCAGAGACATTGTTCTAATTTTGTAGACCTTTTGTGACTTGGAGATCTGCTATAGTTTGCTTTGTCTAATACCAATTCCACTTATTATGTACTTAAGGTGATTCAAATATGACCTCGTAAGTTTTGAGTGCAGGTTTAAACGATAGAGCTGTAATTAAGGCTAAGAATTAATATTGTATATTTTTAATTATTGTTAGAAAGCCTACATAATCAAAGGTAGAAGGTAATTATAAAGATGGAGGAGGTGACTTTATCAGTTTCATATTTTGTTAAAACAAAGAAGAATATGAGTTAGTAATTATTATCTATATACTTTTTAAGATTAACTAATCATGACCTCACATTAAGCATTAAATGATATATTTTAATTTATGAGTACTTGAACAAATTAGTTCTAGGCAAAAATTTCCAAAGCTATACTTGATGTAATAGGTTGGAAATGCAAATTAAAACTAATTTTCATAGTTTCTTTTACACTACAAGAAAAATAGAGTTTAGTGACGGAAATTACCGACGGAACATCTACACATTTTGTCATAAAGCTTAGTTAGCGACGGAATTTACTGATGAACCAAGGCGTCGAAAAAAGAGTCGTAGGTAATAATTTGCGACGAATCACAAATGTTCGTCGCAAATTTACCAAAGGAAATTTTGTGTAACTATCGGTAAGTTTGCTGACGAACATAGGTTGGAAATGTAAATTAAAACTAATTTTTAGAGTTTACTTTACACTACAAAAAAATGAAGTTTAGTGACAGAAATTACTGACAGAACATCTACACAATCCATTAGAAAGCTTAGTTAGCAATGGAATTTACCGACGGACCAAGACGTCGGAGAAATGACCGTAGGTAATAGCTTGTGACAAATCATAGAATGTCCGTCGCAAATTTACCAACAGAAATTTTGTGTAACCATCGATGAATATATTGACAGTTATTCTGTGTTGTATTTGGTTGGTAAAGTTACCGACATAAAAGATATGTCCGTCGGCAAACTTACTGACGAATGTTATTCCGTCGGTAAATTAATGTTGTCACTATCGACAGTTATTAGTTATTCGTCGGTAAATTGAATAGATTTTACCGATAAATTTACTAAAAACTATTTTTTTAAATTTCTCTGCATTAAATTTTATTTGATGATGTTATGGTTAATGCATAATTTAAATAGTTATGAGTTATCTATTGATAATAGTTTGATTTGTTTCAACATTTAATTTGTTAAAACAAAAAGTTGATTAATAATATAAAGTAAAAATTATCTTAATTGATATTAAAAAAATATTTTGTAATAATAAGTATTTGTAATTCATACAAATGACTACAAGTACTCTATTCATTTGGTGACCGCAGATGCTCTGATTGCTGCAATGAGGTGCTACGCCTCTCCTTCAACTCATCCACCTCATTACGAAGCTGAGCTATGCACTCCATCGGTTGTTGCAACTAAGTAGTCAATGTCTATACTGTGCTCCGAAGCTCATGGATTTCACTGGGTGTGGACCGTCTACTAGATGTTACCATACTGGATGTGGAGGATTGCAAATAACATGTTCGCAAATGAACCTAAACCTTATATCCTTCCACGACAGTCCTTACCACCCACTACATGAAGATAAGTTTGAGTCTCATCAACATCTTCAGACTGCTGAAACTTTCGTTGAATGCTTTCTTGTATTTAGTCCTATCATAAGGCAATGTTTATATTAGTAAGTGATAATTATTAAACATTTGGTTCAGTCGAGTTCTGGCCGAACGGTGCGTTGCCGTTTGGATCCATTGATTGGTTGCTTCCTGTGATGGTCTTCGTAGAAAACACCTGCAAAACAAAGGAAGGCACGTCGGGGGTGAGATCCCAACTAGCCCCTCCGACGTTCAAGTTAGTCTTTTGGTGAAGGTAGGGTTCGCAGAATGCAGAGAGGAAAACTGGGTGTAAGATGGCATACCTCTGTTAAGAAAAGAAGGTACCTTATATAGGACCTCTGGCTAGGTTTCAGGTCTTTACGTCTCTTGCGTTCGTGCATGGGAGGCTTTCTCATGCTGACGGGCTGTGGATGCGTGGATCAAGCCCAAGTCAGGCTATGGGGTGAGACAGATCGATCGGCCTATAAAATTGGACTTGGGCCAGACATATCCGACCCAACCAACATTAATATTAAAGCATAAATTTCACATGCATTTAGTTTTCTACATCACGTGTTGACGAAGGTCACACCATCATGCTTCTTAGTGTAAGTGTACAAAAAGAGTTGACAAGGTGTAGGCTTTGTGCCCATAGACTTTTCCTGCATCATAATAAAATGATATAAGTGAACTACAATTTATAACATTATCATTCTTCATAATATACATATTTTCGTTCCAAAATTCACACATCAAATTAAATTGAAATATAGCAAAGTTAAAAAAATCAGAATATAAATGTAAAGTGTAGATACTTACAATTCTCTCTACATGCTCGTGGTGGGTAATAGATCCTCAAGTATGTACGGGAAGGCTCTCTCCCCCAGATCCTCCACGTTTGTTGGTAGAATTACGCTTTGAAATGGACATTGCCTTAGGTGATATCCAATACTGCTGCCAACAACTCCATATTTGTTTAGAAATATAAGGCAGTCATACACCAGTCTTGTGTATCACACCAAGAAAGTCTAGATAATGCGTACGTGCTCGTCTCTCCTATACATTATAAATGATCATGTTCAATTCAAAATCCCAAAAAAAATCTTTCTAAAATAAAAGGAAAAACATAAAAAAAAACATACATTAAGTATTTATAATGTAATAATATTTATCTAATAAATGTATAAAAATCAATTTAAAAACAAAATATAGTTTTTTGTACCTCGAACTCCTGATAGTAAAATTTCTTTGTCACTTGAGAGATATTCTTCCATATATAACCCTCAACATCGATCTTCTCCTTGAATTTAGATGTCATATTTCTTAAGCATGGTCCAGATAGAATCAACCTAATTTAAAAACAATTAATTTTATACCTTTTAAAATTTAAACCTATAACTTAATTATAAACATATGGTGTTTCATATAGTTTCACTTACAGATTGTTGACAATTGTGATGTAAATTCTTCCATCAGCTCTAGGCTAGAGGTTGCCTCATTCATCTGCATCTTTTACCCCTAATATCTTTGTCAGTATGGGGGTGGTGGATGGTGTAGTAGTAGGTACAGAAGATGATACCTCATTTGCAAGTATAGTAGTAGCTGGAGGTATAACATCTGATTCAGTTGGAGCTGTAGAATGTGATGCTTCACCTGAATAGTAACTGGCTCCAAATCATGGTTTGAACCTTGGTTGCATTATATCATGTTTTCTCTTTGGTGGTATATTTCAACTTGAAATTCATATTCCATCTTTTGAATTAATATTTCCGATTTTCGTCATTACCATTATCCTCATTTCGATTACATGCATCTTTATTGAAATTAATAACCTCAATAGATATTAGAAAATTATTTTTTATATCTAGTTACATATCCATTAAATCATCACCCTACCTAACACTTCCAAGTTAAGTTATATCATCTTTCAAGTAATTGGCTTTAGCATCTTACGATTAAACTTGATTTCAGTTCTAAGAGGACCATACAATAGATAACCCTTTTTTCAAACCTTACCTACTCTTTTGTAGAAATCTTTCTTTAATAATAATATGTCTAGATCTTTCATTATAGTGTCAAATGTGGAAAAATTGTCAAACTCAATACTAGTCTTGATAGCTTCTCTTGGTGAAGAGCTATAAGACCTCTTCTTTTTTTTCATTTTGTTATACGGGAAAGAAAATAAGTATAATAACTTATATCTACTTTGATGGGGTCAAGGGTCTAAATATATATGGAGGAGGCGAAAGTATCCGCAAATGTCTCGCAACCCTTTCTTTTCTATCTATGGGTTTAGAGTTGCCATCTCCTTCACACAATTGATGACTAGTTCATGAAAATGTTCTCTTTTAGGATAATTGACGAGAACCAAATTATTATGCCTAAGTCGGAAACCAAGATCATCTATCTTGGTGTGTTTATGCTACTCTTACGACAACTCTATCAAAATTAATCAACAAACAAACATCAATTCTCTTAAGGAAACTAAGAGAAAGTAAATTACACCAGACCTTATGTGTCCATACAAAAGCTGGTGGTTGAGATTAAATTCCAACATTGGTGACCGTAAGCCTACTAAAAATATATAGGCATGTGGTAGTATGGAGGTTTTGGATGAGATAGCTGAAAAGTTGGCCACTTATCAGATCAACATTCCTCCATTATCATTTGACTGGGAAGTTAAACAAAAATCATGGTGACATTTCAACAGTTTCGATCCAATGCAAGGAGACCAATATATGCAAGCTTATGGATAACTAATTGATTTCCTCTTTATGATCCAAAATCCCAATCTCTAGATTTACCTTAGATTCAATATCTCTATTGTATGTGTACCACCAATTATGAGCCTTTGGGTAACAAGTGGAATCAGAATTTTCCAACCTGAGGACTAGTGGAAGAATAGTTTGATAGCAGAAAGCATCTTCTTGGTCGCATATATAATTCAATCATTTAAACAAGCCAATTAGAAACGATAAGATGTACGAGCCGAAACTAACAGGTACGAAATAGTTGTACGTTTTCATTTTATGAGTACAACTATAGGAATAGGTTTCTTCTAAAAAGATGTACACGTAGAATTGATGGTTGTAAGTCTGACTGTTAGAACTAAGGCATTTCATATTATACTATAATCTAAGCATAATGCATTACAAAAATATCAATGTAAGTTATATCATATTTCAAGTAATAGAACTGGAATTATGAAATTCATACTAAAAAAGAACTGAAAATAAAGAACTGAAATTATTTTTTCAAATAACAAACATTTCATCAAACACCTTACATGCGTTAGAAAATGAAGTCTTTTGGGTGATTTTAATGTAAAAGAAAATGACATCTTTTGGTCATTTTCTTTAACTTTAAATTAAGGCTAAAGTCGAAGCAGACGTCGACGTTTTCTTTGAAAATTTACCGATGGAATTTATCGACGAAAATTTTCCGTCAATAAACTCAAAATTTTTTTATTTCGCTAACAACTCCCTTTTCTTTACCGACGGGCATTTTATAGTGTCACTAAAATCCGTTGCAAATTTTTTCGGGATAATTTCCCTCCACATTTATTGACGGTTATTACTACCGTCGCTAAATGAAAATATTCTCGTAAATGTTACTTACAGAAATTGATTTTCCGTCGGTAATTTTCCATAGCTAATTCATATTTTTCTTGTAGTGTTAATAGACTTACAAAACTAAGTTATGGGGAGTTTTTCAACACTTGACCTTATTTCAAGTTAACAAAATTAGAGAGGAAAAGAAAATAATGAATGGTTGTGTATAAAGAAAAGTGATTAGTTTTTAACATAGTAATTATTTTTACAATGACTTGCGACTCTATAAAGCATTGATACTTAAGTCCATCTTATATTATGTAAGGATCTCATATTTATCATATCATTTATTGGAATTTGATGCATTCACTTCAAAGCTACATCTATCAATAAGGATGTTGATAAATTTCAAATATTACTTTTAAAAGAAATTTTAGATTTTAAAACTTGAACATGTTATGCGGATAATTGATGAAATTTTGAAGCATGATATTTATATTTTAAAATTATTTTAAAGACTGGAAAACTAAATCTTGTAAATGATCAAGCCACTCGATTCTATCCAATAAATATCCATCCAAGCACGAAGATGCCTTCCTAAACTTTGTGATCTTTTGTTCCCATCCATTTAGGGTTGCTCAAAGGCATGTGTAGAAGGGAAGCACATTAAATCCTCTATTCCAGTTATTCTATTATAACTCTGTTTTATTAAATTTATCCATATATTTATGCAGGATCTGTGTAAATGTATGAATGATATTTAATATAACATGTAGAAACATCATAACCGAAATAGAAGATTTGATCTTGTATGGAAGTGGCTCAAGAACCAACAGATCAATACATCTACCAAATGGATCAAACACGTTTGGGTAGAATTTCTTGGCAATACAATTTGCCTTGATTTTGATTCGTGGCAACTCCAAGAAGAAACGTTTGTATAAGCACCCTTTGCCAGAAGCCAAGCCATGCAAGTGAGCGCTGTTGAGAAATTATTTTATTTTCTCCTAAATTGCTCCCCAACCCCCGGCGCACAGAGTATGGAGTAGGTTTGGAAAGAAACTATTGGCTTAATCCCCTGAATTGTATACACCTTTTGTAGTAAATAAATTATTACATAAATACATGAAATCATCTGTTTCGATTGTCACGTTTAACCGAAACAGACAATCTGTTTCCATTCAACAGGATATGCAGTAAATTGCTCCATTTTGCATCGAAATCTGCGTATAAGCAACTCGACAAAACAGCATGTGCTACATTTCGTACATGTTTCAAAGAAGACAAAGCATGAAAAACGATAATAAATGGCAGCAGTTGAAGCATTGGATTCTCCTCGAGAGAAGAGAAGGGAACTAACTAGAACTGGGAGATAAAAGAAGTAACAATAATTTGGATGGCTAATGCTTCCTGAATCCAAATGCCAAATCCCTCATCCTTGCTTGTTATATGTTCTGTTGTTATTTTTTAGCCCTTTTTATTCAAAAAAAAAGTCATTTTAGAGGTATTTTAATTATTTAAAATAAATATTATTTGTGACTTTTTATGCATGTTTATGATTTTATTTATAAAATTATCCTTTAATTTCTCTCACATCTTAATTACACAGATTATACAGATTATATTTTCAAGACACTTCAATATATAATTAATAAGGGTATATCAAACATTTCATTAACCTTCTTAATAAATGTACATCCTTTTAAAACGACTTTTATTTTAAATAAGAGGGAGTCCTTCAAGTTATTTTAAGCAACTTTCCTTTCCACACTCGCATAGGAATAGGATTCAGAATTTACGCTTCTAGAAACCCATTCTCGTCTCGGGAAATTATCGCGTTAAATTCATTGGGTAAATACATATACAATTCCATGAAGGCCAGGCCAAGGTGCCTTCCACCAACTCTTTGCTTTTATTCTTCTATGCCCCAACTCTACGTCAGCTAAGCTTCCTTCACGTTCTGCTACTTTTTCCTTTTTCCTCTGTCCATCATCAGCTATCATTTTCTTCACAGGTCTTTGTTTCCATCTATCTCACACGTCGATTCACTGATGACCTGAATAACGATAGCTTCATCTATCCAGCTGCCAAAATCCCATCCATGGCAAGCACAGGAGCATTGTTCAACAACTTCCTTGCTATTCTCGTCCTCTTTCTTCACCTTGGTTGCTTTATTTTCTCGGATAGAGGACACCAATCAACCAGGAAATGCAAAGCGAAGTCTAGTCCTCTCTCTCCAAAGTCTTCTCAATCTCGCATTAAAACTCCCAAACTCATTGCTTCGCCTTGGGCTTATCTCAAAAATGTTTTCTCTGGCAAAATATCTATGGCCAACATTCAGACTCACCCGACAACACCTAATTTAGCCTCTGCAAGATCGTCCCAGAAATCTTTGGTTTCTATGATCCCGCCGGAAACCGATTTATCTGATCCTCCGAGCAATAACCCATCTGATTCATGCCAAGAACCTGATATCTCCGTCGATACTCAGTTTTTCCCTTTACGAAATGATATTTTCCCATGCACAGCCTGCGGTGAGATTTTCCAAAAACATCAGCTTCTCGAACAACACCAAGCGATCAAACATGCTGTGTCAGAGCTTTTAGATGGAGATGCAGGAAAAAACATAGTCCATATCATATTTAAGACGGGTTGGTCTTGTAAGGAGAAGAGTCCACAAATCCATAGGATCCTGAAGATCCATAACAGTCCTAAGATACTGTCGAAATTTGAGGAGTACAGAGAGTTGGTGAAAGCAAAAGCTGCCAGAAACGGTGCATTTGGGAGAAGAGACGAGAGGTGCATAGCTGACGGTAACGAGCTCTTGAGATTTTACTGTTCGACGTTTACGTGTGACTTGGGATTGAACGGAAATTCTACCATCTGCAACCAGCAATACTGCAGTGTCTGTGGTGTAATCAAGTCAGGTTTCTCTCCAAAACTTGACGGAATTTCGACACTTTCCACTAGTTGGAGAGCACACCTGTCGATCTCCGAGGAGATTGAAGAAGAATTCAAGTTTATGAATGTGAAGAGAGCTATAATGGTATGTCGGGTCGTGGCAGGTCGGGTCGGGTCTGAGTTGGAGGAGGATATGAACAAGGAGGACGGTGGGTTCGATTCTGTAGTGGGGAGAGGAGGCAGCGGGGTCCATTCCAGGTTGGACGACGAGGAACTAGTGGTATTCAATCCTAGGGCTGTACTTCCCTGTTTTGTGATTGTGTATACCGTGTGAGTGAGTGAGTGTGATTATTATTGTTTAAGAAATTGCAATCTGTAGCAAGTGGCGGTGTTGGTGGCAGAGATGATCTTCAGGTTATGGTTTTTATTTGTCCTCTGGCCAGAAGTGGTCACCACTTGTGCGTGTGTTCAACTTCAAAGTCTCATGTTTTACATCTTATTAAGATTTTGGGTGTGTGGCCACCAAGACCAGTGTTAGGATAGTTGGTTATAAGTATAACAGATGTAAGGATACGTGATGTAAATCACTTTCTCATACTATAGAGATGGTTTGTGTATTGGATTCTGTGTTTTTTAGGAACTTAAATCAGTTTTCTAATCCTTTCTCATGACCATATGAATCTCTGCTTAGCTTAGGTTGGGTTATTTCCAATGTTTTCGTTCATCTGAAGCACTCAGACTTCTTGGATCACATGTATTTACTCTATCTATTTAACGAAACCAATTTCTGTCGTCTTATTTTGTCTTATGTAATCTCAACTATTTATTTTGCGAAACTCACATAGATTTCATACGGATTCCATATAAATAAATAGCTGAGATTTATTAGACACAATAAGATACCATAATATTGACTCCACATAAATAAATAGCTGAGATTTATTAGACACAATAAGATACCATAATATTGAACTGAAGATCTGAACTCCTATTTAACCCCTAGCTGCAGAACTACTGTAAACTCATGGTCACCTAATCATGCTTTTCATCTACTGATTTTCTCAGTCGTCTGGTGTCCCACCTCCGCTTCTCTTTAGCTCCAGAAATTACGGGTTCTGTCACTTTACGCGGGAGGACATAAAGCTAAAGAGAGGAGTTCTATAAATGGGGTCACTATGATCACGGGAGCAGTTATTAATTGTTAAGCTATCAATTAGTCCCCACTTTAAAATTGTTAATTAACAATTTTAGCGTTTAAGGTCAAGAATGCACAATGTGAAAGGTTTAACGATTTGGGCCAAGCCCAAACCTTTTGGGAGATAAACTCGCTAGTTGACGGTATTTATTTATTCAATGAAATATTTTATGTCTATTATATTTAATAATAAAATAAAATTATTATTATTATTTTTTTGAATAAAATCAACATTAGCGCAAAAAACAGACAAAGGCAGGGAAGACAAAGAAAACTAACCCAAGCCAATAGGCTTACCCCGTACACCCGGAACCTAATAGCCTTTTCCCTTTAACAAAAACAGAAGCCGAACAATCTGAATTTAAAATGGAGACTAAACAAGAAGGATGATCAGTCCAGTGATGTGAGTTTGCATGTAATAAGGCTACCCTGACTAAAGCATGAGTCGCCTTATTGGCAATCCTACGCATCCATTGAAAGGACAAGTGAAGAAAATGTCGCTTGAATGATAAATAATCAAGGGTCAAAATTCCAATCTCAGACCGATTTGGCGAAGGAGCTAATATTGATTGGACAGCTGCCAAACAATCCGACTCCGCAATAACCTTGGCAAACTGTTGGTCTTTTAGCCAAGAAATAAAATTATTAGAATATTTAATTTGCAATTCAAATTATGGTGTAACTATAATAATGAGACTTAAAATACAGTTAAGCATTATTACTAAGACATTTTGAGTCATGGCTCGATCAAGATGGAAAACAATAAGACTAACTAATTTCATGGCTTCAAATCTTATACCACTAACTAATTTCTAATCAATTGTAATCCAATTACTATGTAACTGTTAAACACTTTATTTAGGTAGCATATTCAAACTTTTAGGCTAATTGAATCCTTAGAAAATCAAGTTAAAAACTTTGAGTCTCACGCCTTTTCAAAGAAAAAACACACCCTTTTAATAAGCTCTTGATTTAAAATTATTTTAAGAGTTCTCATAATTTTATTTGAAGATTCAAAGGTTTTTCTTTAAATATAAAAATAAACCTTCTCTTAAATATAAAAAGATTTATGTATCATGTCCCATTTTTAAATGGTTGTCCAATTATAACCAATAATTTATTGAAATTATAAGATAATACTACAATATTCGTTACACATAAATCACTACAAGAATTCCGTCGAATAGCGGCGAAAAATTCTGACAAAAAATAGTAAAATCTCATCGGTAATATAAATTAGAAACAAAAAATTTTGACGGATAAATCTGTCGATGATTCGACTGTAGGTAAATTTTACCGACAGACAATATAAAAATCGTCGCTAAATTTACCGACAAAATTATATTGTCTGTCGACGTCGGTAAATGAAAATAAAAAGTTTTTAAAAATTTCCTAATTTACCGACGGATGTTAAGTTTGCGTCGGTGCGTCGGTAAATGAAAGTAAAAAGTTTTTAAAAATTTCCCTTTTATGGCCTTGCAAATCTATCAATCCCTTTAGAGAGCGCAGATCACCTGTCCAAGTAACTCTGTCCACTCCTGTCCAAGTAACTGAACGACGTCGTTTCTTGTACCACGCTCGCGGGGTTTAAAGACATATTCATCAGAGTAATAAATGCAAGCTGCGCCGCTTGGCTTGGCTCGGCTCGGAGACAGAAATATATGTAATGAGCCATGTATAAAATATTAGTATTTTATTTCTTATAACTGTTATGTTTTCCGAATATTGTCATTATTAAACAACATTTTAATTAAATCTTAAATATTATTATATTTATATTCGATCTGATTATTAATTTAATAAAATAGAGTAACTTCTATTATTATGATTATTACCATAAGTATTATATAAATTGTTTATTATAATATAGAATTTATAAATAAATTCATATTTATTAATTTTTGTTATTTTCTAAATCTTATGATTATGATTATTATTATTAATAATTTTATTGTTGTTGTTATTATTATTATTATTAGTATTATTATCTTGTTATAATTAATATAACATTAATTAGATTATTTAATGTACAATAATAATGATAACATTAATTAGATTATTTAATTCGATCTGATT
>JANKOE010000008.1:41283533-41302197 GCA_026284465.1 Erythroxylum citrifolium | reverse complement strand
GAAGCGATATTAGTTAAGCTAAGCTGCGATTCGTATTTCGTTCGTTATGAGTTGGGCTCCGGTAACGGGTCCCAACAGGCCACCTTAAGTACAAAAGGTTCCCACTTCCTTAAAAACAAACTGCTTATGTCATCCGAAGCTTTAAGGAGTTTCATTATCCCTTATTTTATTAACAATTTGTCATTAAAAAGAGCATTAATATAGTTAGATGGATTTATTAATTTTATCGATTATGCTCTTATTGTTATCATACAATAGGTGGCATACTTACAAGCTATGAAATCTCTATGTGGGGAAATGGGTGGAAACAAACCACTAATCATAGATCTTGGATGACGATAATATGTAGGGTATGTCGAGATAAAGACATTCAACAAGCACTACCTAGGAGGCAACTCATGTATTGGTTTAGTTTTTATTTTAAATTCCATGTTATGTTACTTTTATCTTGACTATTAGAATAATTTATATGATTTTGATGTGTTTGAGGATACATAATTTAGCATCCTAACAAGATTGTGCATAATTAAGGTATTAGGGTATGCGTATTAATGTGTTATAACAATTAGTGCAAAAATGTTATGTTTGATCATCCAATTTTAAAGTTGCACATGTTTACAGAGAGTCACACGCTCTCTATATATGTTGGTGTAGACTTACATGGTTATATACATACCTGTGTCCCTAATCGTGTTATTAAGTCAAAATGACTTTACATAAATGATTTTGATGAAGCACAAATAACAAATGAAAAGCAGACGAAGGAAAAAGCAGACGGAAGCAATTTGGAAAAGCAGACGGAAGCCAAGTAAAAAAGCAGACGGAAGCAATTTTGAAAAGCAGACGGAAGCAATCTAGAAAGCAGACGCTAGAAAGCAGACGCAAGAAAGAAGACGCTAGAAAGCAGACGCAAAAAAGCAGACGCAAGAAAGCAGACGTTAGAAAGCAGACGCAAGAAAGCAGATGCTAGAAAGCAGACGCTAGAAAACAGACGCAAGAAAAGTAGACGAAAGAAGCAGAACACGGATCAAGTTGAGTTAGTTACAAAACTCAACTGAATAACCGTTTCTTTAAAGAATCAAGAAATAATTATCAAGAAGCAGTTGAAGATGAAGGCTATATATACAAGTCAGATTCGGAGATTGCAACGCTGGAATGATTTGACGATTGTGAGATTACTTACTGAAAATTTCAAAAGCTAAAGAAACTTTTATGCGAATTATTGAGAGCTACTATTTTTTTCTGTAACAAAGCTCAAAAACTCTTTCAGTTGAAAGTAGTACAGATAGCCTGTAGAGGCTAAGAGTGAAAGAATACTATTCTGTAAGAGACCTGGAGAGGCTCAGAAACAAAGAATACTTGTAACTTTTGAGAGTTAGTGAAAACTCAGATAGAGTTTTGAGGACTGGACGTAGCCTACAGTTTGGGGTGAACCAGTATAAAAATTACTGTGTTGAAATCTCTCTACTCTCTATCTCTCTTATATTTCAATTATCAATTTCGCATCATATACAAGTTCAAAAAGGGGATTAACCGAAAAGATTTCACAATTCAACCCCCCTTCTTGTGCGCATATATATCTTTATTAAGGGTTGTATTAACGTGTGATTCACTTCAATTGGTATCAGAGCCTGGTGTCCAAGGATCACTATAACAAAGTGTGGATCAAAGATTATGGCGAAATCACATACATACATTGCGGAAGGTGCTTCAGTCACGAGACCTCCAGCGTTCAACGGTGAAGATTATCACTACTGGAAAGATAGGATGCGATTGTTCATCGAATCTACTCACATAGATCTTTGGGATATAATCGAGAACGGACCATACGTACCAGTAGATGAGGAAGGAAATTCCATTCCACGAGTCAGATGGACGGCTGATCAGAAGGCGAGGTTCCAACTAAATTCGAAAGAAAAATTTTTCTTGAGTTGTGCCCTGAGTAGAAGTGAGTACGATAAAGTCCACGGATGCGATACTGCGAAGGAGATGTGGGACACTTTATCCATCACACATGAAGGCATGAACTAAGTCAAAGAATCCAAGATAAGCATTCTTGTGCACCAGTACGAGTTATTCAAGATGAAAGAAGAAGAGTCCATTGATCAAATGTTTGGAAGATTTCAAACAATTATTAATGGATTGAAAGCCCTCGGAAGGACCTATGACAATCAAGATCACGTTCGTAAGATCCTAAGGAGCCTACCGAAGAGGTGGAGACCAAAGGTGACTGCTTTACAGGAAGCCAAGGATTTGAGCGTATTAAAGCTTGACGAATTAGCTGAAGATAGATGAAGTGGAGCTTGATGCTGAGGACAAGCCCAGAAGGGATAAGTCGATAGCATTGAAGGCTGGACAAAGACTCACAAAGCTCAAAGAAAGAGGAACTCATCAAAAGCGCTGAAGATAGAAGAATCGAAGAATGATGGTTCCAGTGAGTCCGATCAAGAGTCCAGTGAAGAAGATGACGAGCTCTCCTTCATCTCTAGGAAGATCAGACGGATGTGGAGGAAGAAGACCAAAGGGAATCCAACCTTCAAAAAGAACAGCAAAGATGATGGGAAGATCGAGAAGTCATCCATTATTTGCTACGAGTGCAACAAACCGGGACATTATAAGTCCGAGTGTCCGACGTTAAAGAAGAAACCAAAGAAGAGTAGAGAAGGCAAGAAAAGCATGATGGCAACATGGGAGGACCTAGATTCATCCGAATCAGATACGTGCTCTGAGTCATCAGAACATGCAAACATATGGCTTGTGGCTGAGGAGGAAAGTGATGAAGAGGTAACTTCTGAATATAAAGATCTGCAAGACGTATATTCTGAATTACTTGAAGATTCCCATGCTATTCTGAAACAATACAAATTGTTGAAGAAGAAGTATGTGGAAAATTTGAGAAACACACAGGAAATAGAGAGAGAAAATACATGCTTAAAAAAGCAAGTAGAGGAGATTAAGAAAAAGGAAACTATAGATAAATCTGAAGAGATTAAATAGCTGAAGCTTAGGATCAATAGCCTTTCAGCTGATTTAGCGACTTTCACTGAAAGTACAAGAAAGATGAACGATATGTTGGGAAAATGCAGACATCCTGGTGATAAAACCGGATTAGGGTTTACTCAGAATAAGTCTCTACAGAAAGGAAAGTCTTTCTTTCAGAAAAAGAAATTTTATCATTCACAGGGGCATCAACAATCATATCATATGCATCATTATCATACTGTGCATTATACTAAACCTAAAGGACCCAAGAAAATTTGGGTACCTAAGAATAAAATAATATCTCCTGCAGACATTCTTCCTTGGAAGAGGCAGCAAGCACCATTGGTATTTGGACAGTGGATGCTTGCGTCATATGACAGGAAGAAGGTCTATGTTGCTAGATCTTCAATCTAAGAAGGGAGGATCCCTAACTTTTGGAGACAATCAGCAAGGCAAGATCATTGGAATCGGTAAAATCGGTAAAGATTCCTTTGCATGCATCAATAACGTGCTGTTTGTTAGTGGTTTAAAATACAATTTGATTAGTGTCAGTCAACTGTGTGACTCTAGTTTTGAAGTGATTTTCAAACAAAATCTTTGTGAAGTCAGAAACAAAGATGGGTCCATGTTTTTCTTTGCCAAAAGACAAAATAATCTTTACAAAATTGATTTAGAAGATTTTCAAAATCAAAATATTTCATGTTTTTTATCAACTGAAGAAGAAAGGCTGATTTGGCATAAAAAGTTAGGTCATGTTAGTTTTAAGCATCTTTCAAAGTTGTTTAAACATGATTTGGTAAGAGGCTTACCAAAAATAAGTTTTAACAAGGATTTCTTCTGTGAAAGTTGTCAAAAAGGAAAACAAGTTAAAACATCATTTTCTTCTAAAACTTCTGTAACATCATCTAGACCTCTAGAGTTGTTACATATGGATTTATTTGGTCCAACTAGGACAATAAGTCTTGGCAGAAAGAAGTATGGACTTGTCATTGTTGATGATTTTACTAGATTTTGTTTGATACTGTTTTTGTCACACAAAGATGAATCTTTTAAGTGTTTTAAAGTTCTTTCCAAAAAGTTACATAATGAAAAAGGAATGTCAATTGCCAGTATTAGGAGTGATCATGGTGGAGAATTTGAGAATGAGAAGTTTAGAATATTCTATAAGGAGAATGGAATTTTCACAACTTCTCTGCTCCGAGGACTCCACAACAGAATGGATTTGTTGAAAGGAAGAGCAGGATGATTTAAGAGATGGCAAGGACGATGCTGTGTGAGATGAATCTTCCTAAGTACTTCTGGGCAGAAGTTGTGAATACTACTTGCTATATTCAAGATAGGATACTGATACGACCTCTGTGGAAGAAAACTCCCTATGAGTTATGTAAAGGAAGGAGACCAAATATATCATATTTCCATCCTTTTGGTTGCAAGTGTTCTATATTGAATACAAAGGAGCTGTTGGATAAATTCGACTCAAAGACCTGTTCAGGAATATTTCTAGGCTACTCTCTGTCATTGAAGGTTTTTAGGGTTTACAACCTTTCATCAAAAACTGTAGAAGAGACTATCCATGTCAAGTTTGATGATAGTGCTCAACCAAGTAAGGAAGATGATACGGATGATCATACACCTACAATGCTTTTGGATGATATAAAAGAAGCTCCATCATCAGAAGCTCAGTTGGACAAGAATGAGGATATTCCGGAGACTCTTGAGTTGAGAAGAGATTGGAGGTATAAGAGTTCTCATCCTGAAGAACTAATTAATGGAGAGACCTCAGAAGGAGTTCGAACAAGGTCCAAATTCAGAAGAGAAGCTAATGTAGCATTTGTTTCTGAAGTTGAGCCTAAGAAGATTGAGGAAGCTCTTTAAGATGAAGCGTGGATATTAGCTATGCAAGAAGAGCTGAATCAGTTTACTAGGAACAAAGTCTACTCCTTAGTTCCTAAACCCGAAAAGAAATCCATCATAGGAACTAGATGGGTATTTAAGAACAAGCTAGACGAATCAGGGAGAGTAAGTCGAAACAAAGCAAGATTAGTAGCACAAGGCTATAATCAACAAGAAGGAATAGATTACAACGAAACATATGCTCCGGTAGCTAGACTTGAAGCCATTAGGATACTGCTTGCATATGTTGTGAGTCATGATATGCTTTTCCAAATGGATGTGAAAAGCGCATTCTTGAATGGTTTTATAGACGAGGAAGTTTATGTTAAGCAACTTCCGGGTTTTGAGGATGTTAAGTATCTGGATCATGTCTATAGACTCCACAAGGCTTTGTACGGCTTGAAGCAAGCTCCTAGAGCTTGGTATGATCGTCTAAGTTCTTTTCTGATTGAGAGTGGGTTTAGTAAAGGTCAGGTAGATAAGGCACTCTTTAGGAAGGTTATTAAAAATGATTTTATTTTAGTTCAAATTTATGTTGATGATATTATTTTCGGTGCTTCTTCAAAAAATCTATGCATGAGTTTTGAGAATCTTATGAAAAATGAGTTTGAAATGAGTATGATGGGAGAATTAAAATTCTTTCTTGGGTTGCAAGTTAAGCAAACCGAAGAAAAGATTTTTATCCATCAACAAAAATACGTGAAAGAGTTGTTGTCTAAATTTGATAAGCAAAAGGTGAAACCTATGTCAACCCCGATGCACCCTTCAAACCTGTTGTCTAAAGACGAAAATGGTAAGAAGGTGGATCAAACCCTGTATAGAGGGATGATTGGTTCTCTGCTTTATCTTACAGCAAGTAGACCTGACATTTTGTTCATTGTATGCTTGTGTGCAAGGTTTCAGGACGATCCTAGAGAGTCTCATTATATTCCTGTTAAAAGAATTTTGAGATATCTCGCAGGTACTACTGATCTTTGCTTAATGTATGAGAAAGGTAAAGATTTCAGGTTGATTGGATATTGCGATGCGGATTATGCCGGAGATAGAATTGATAGAAAGAGTACGAGTGGAGGCTGTCACTTGCTTGGTCCAAACCTAGTTTCATGGTCGAGCAAGAGACAGAGTTTAATCGCACTATCAACTGCTGAAGCCGAGTATATGTCTGCAGCAAGCTGTTGCTCACAAACATTGTGGATCAAGTATCAACTAGAAGACTATTCAGTACAAGAAGAGGAGATCCCAATCTACTGTGACAACACAAGTGCCATCAACTTGTCAAAGAATCCTATTCAACATTCGAGGGTGAAGCATATTGAGGTCAGACATCATTTCTTACGAGACTACGTTCAGAGAAGGATCGTGAGTCTTCAGTTCGTCGAAACAAAACTTCAATGGGCGGATATATTCACTAAACCACTGAGTGAAGAGCGGTTCAAAGAAATCAGACGAAATCTTAACATGGTGATGATAGATGCTCAACCGTCTGATAAGTAGAAGTTAACAGCGTTAGTAAACAGTGAGTTACAGCTAGTAACTTCTCTAACAAGAATGTTTGAAGGGAAAAATCTCATAGCTTTGAGAACCTCACCTATTCTAGAACACTCTTAATATACCCTATACATCGACCTTTAGAGTATTCTAAAACCTAAAACTCTCAAAGCACTCTCAAATATCTGCAATCGACTTTATCTTTTGACCAACAACTTTGTGCATTCAGTACCTCAACCACTAAAGAAGAAATGGAGCCAACAATGATCTTCGAAAGACATGTTGATTTTGAAGCCCTGAGGAAAGACGACATGGATATCGAACCGGAGATAGTAGCAGCGGGGTGGAGGAAGTTTTTCCATATGCGAGAAGATGCATACTACCAAGAAGTGTACGAGTTCTGTAAGAATGTGAAGATGATAGACAACACTATTGTCTCATCTGTAGATAGAGTGTCTCTGATTGTGAAAACTGAGCTGATTGAGAAAGTTACCGAGTGTCCATCGACGGGTGAGAAGCTTACAAGCAAGGCCAGATGGATGACGAAGGTTAATATCAATGAAGCTGAGGTCAGTTGACAACTATATGGAGAAAACAACCCAACAGAGAGGAAAACTTCAAGCCTAGTGCCAAAGGCTAGGGTTCTCTTTGCAATTTTATTTAATTGCATCTTACCAAGAGCGGGTTCGAGGCATTTGGTGACAACACTGGATGAACAGTGTATATTCTATCTGAAGAATCGTCAATCTATAGACCTACCATTTCTGATTTTTCAGTATATGGTCAAGGCGATGAAGGATACGAATAGCTATCCCTATGGAATGTTGCTGACAAGGATTTTTAGGGAGTCTGGAGTCCTAATTGACAGGGGAAACAGAGTGAAGACAGCTGTTAAGAGTTTCATCAATTCAGTAATGGTGGGAAAAATGGGTTTGAAGAATCTGGATAGAGCAGAAGCAGATTCTCAGAGAAAAGCAAGAACTGAGGGGGAGCAAATAAAGAAGAAATCTCCCATAAAAAGATCTATAACTCAAACCAGAATAAACATGCCTCTTACTGTAAGGAGAAACCCATCAGAAGAAACTGTGAAAGAAAAGATGGTCTCTCACAAACAAAGTAGCGGAGTACGGATAATAGAAGAAGGTTTTCTGAAAAGAAAAGGGGAAACACTTTTGAGTGAGATTCCGAAGCAAGCGAGAAGATCACCAAGAGTTCATACCTTGAGACAACTGGAGGAGAAAAAGTCCAGAGATGCAAAGTTAAGAGAATCTCAGTCTACAAGATCTCTAGTGTCTATCTTGAAAGAAGATACAGCCAAATAGGCAAAAGACACTCAAAGCAAAAGGAAATTGGAGTATGAGACACAGAAGTATCAACCTCAGAAAACTCCAAGACTGATTGAAACTGGAAAGAAGGAGAAGATCAGTCTAAAGAAAAGTACGCCTACTGCGGAGAAAGATACTCAGGAAGAAATTCTCACTTTGGTTCAACCTGAGGTAATCAGTCAGCATGAAAGTACTATCGCTGCTGGGAAAGATGCTCTAATGGAAACTTCCACTACTGTTCTAACGGAGGTGCCAGCAGAACGCAGTGTGGAACAGGTTAACTCAGACGTTCTAATGGAAACTCCCATTGATGTTCAAACGGAGGTGCCAGCAGAACACTGTGAGGAACAGGTTCACTCTCTTCGATTGTTGAGAAAAGAAGATTTGAAGATTAGAGTAACTGATGAAATTTAACCAGTGAAGAAGAAGAGCAATTCGAAAATTATCAAGGAAATTCCCAAAAGGTTAATAAAGGTACATTTTCAACCTATACCAGTGAATAGTTGTACAATGCATCTGTTAACCGATGAAGAGAAGAGCTTTTATGAGTTCTTGAAAGATGTGGGGAAGAAACCATATCCAACACAGATGACAAAACAACCTTACATTATTTTCCCAATTACAGAGGATACGGTAATAAAGGTTGTGCCTGATATTCAGCCACCGTGTCACATTGTACGCAATGATGACAAAGGGAAAGGAAGCTATACCTAGAGGCGGTATTAGATGATCTGACTCCAGATCAAATTGAGGAAGAAGTACGTCTAATAGACGAGGCGTGCTATGTAGAAAAGAGGATGACGGGAATGTTTATTTCTCATCACATTTCGGAAGACCCAGGAATGAGTGGTAGTCGGTCAACGATAAATGATCCAGTGGGGGGAGAAATTATAGAAGGTCAGTTCAAGACTATACAGATTGGAGATATGACGTGCATAACAGAGTCTGTTGTGAAGGCAATTTTACGCCGACGACCAATATGGAACATATCTTCAATGGAAGAAATTCTACCCTTGCTTGGAGGACCAGTCCGACGCCTACCAAGTCCTGATGACTTAGATCTTCCAGAGCCCGACCTATCTGTGCAACCTCCTACTCTACAAATTATTGAAGCCTGTGTTCCATCTTCAGATGCTTACACCACTACAATTGCCCCTGTAGAAGAACCACAGAGGAGAGCTTCACGACCAACTTCATCCTTTGACTTACAAACTGAAGTTACTCAACTACACAAAGAAGTCAAAGAATTGAGGGAAATGTTGGCAGAAGTTTTGAAGCGTCTACCGTAGTAATCATTTTTTATTAATAACAAATAGTGGGAGAAAAGGAACAAAAGGAAAAGATAGATAGGGGGACATAGAGAAAAGGAAAAGATAGGGGGAGGCAGAAAAGAAAAGAAGAAGAAGTCTGAAGAAATTTTTGTTTTCTTGTTTCGGTTTTATATCTGCTTTTTGTACAAATGGTCTGACTAATAAGATTATTTGTTATCATCAAAAAGGGGGAGATTGTTAAGTCAAAATGACTTTACATAAATGATTTTGATGAAGCATAAATAACAAATGAAAAGCAGACGAAGGAAAAAGCAGACGGAAGCCAAGTAAAAAAGCAGACGGAAGCAATTTTGAAAAGCAGACGGAAGCCAAGTAAAAAAAGCAGACGGAAGCAATTTTGAAAAGCAGATGGAAGCCAAGTAAAAAAGCAGACGGAAGCAATCTAGAAAGCAGACGCAAGAAAGCAGACGCTAGAAAGCAGACGCAAGAAAGCAGACGCTAGAAAGCAGACGCTAGAAAGCAGACGCCAGAAAACAGACGCAAGAAAAGCAGACGAAAGAAGCAGAACACGGATCAAGTTGAGTTAGTTACAGAACTCAACTAAATAACCGTTTCTTTAAAGAATTAAGAAACAATTATCAAGAAGCAGTTGAAGACGAAGGCTATATATACAAGTCAGAGTCGGAGATTGCAACGCGAGAACGATTTGATAATTGTAAGATTACTTACTGAAAATTTCAAAAGCTAGAGAAACTTTTGTGCGAATTATTGAGAGCTACTATTTTTTTCTGTAACAAAGGTCGAAAACTCTTTTAGTTGAAAGTAGTACAGATAGCCTGCAGAGGCTAAGAGTGAAAGAATACTGTTCTGTAAGAGACCTGGAGAGGCTCAGAAACAAAGAATACTTGTAACTTTTGAGAGTTAGTGAAAACTCAGAAAGATTTATGAGGACTGGATGTAGCCCACAGTTTGGGGTGAAGCAGTATAAAAATTACTGTGTCAAAATCTCTCTACTCTCTATCTCTCTTATATTTCAATTATCAATTTCGCATCATATTCAAGTTCAAAAAGGGGATTAACCGAAAAGATTTCACAATTCAACCCCCCCTTCTTGTGCCCATATATATCTTTATTAAGGGTTGTATTAACGTGTGATTCACTTCACGTGTAAGTTTGCAAAAAGCTAAAATTTAATGACTTACACAGTTAGATACACGGTTGTGTAATTCCACGACTCACCTTTAAAATGCCCTAATCCCTCATTCTTCCTCATTTTCTCCCTTCTGACTCTTTGCCTGCCATCACCCTCTCATTCCCCAAACCCAATTCTCACATTTTTCTTGCGATTTTTCAGCACCCAAGTAAGTAATCTTATCTATTTCACTTATTTATGTATGATTCATTGGGTGTTTTGAATTATTTAGGTAATTTTTCCCAAAAATGTCATAATTAGGATTTAGGAATTTTTGAGATTTTCTGTGATTTTATAATTAATTATGGTGTAATAGTTGAGTTTAATCCATACCCACATGATTTATTAGTTTAATTTGATCAATTGCATATGAATTGGGTGAAAATTCAACTTGTATTGTGGAATTGTGCAATTTTGCTTACTAATTTTTAAATTGTGATATTTTCATGAAATTAGGATTAATTAGTTGTTTTTAAAATTAGTTAAAGTCAGGTTTTTGTTTAATTACATGCTAATTTTTTATTTGGCATGAGTTTAATGTTTAACCTCGTAAATTTTGCGTAATTGTGAAATTAAGGTTTTCAATTTCAAATTTAGGGTTGAATTTGTAATTAAACAACTAGGTTTGCTTAATTTGTTAATTACAATATTTTTAATTTTAATTTTGTCAGTAATTAGGTTGTTAGTTAATTTTTAATTATTTTTATTCATTTATTTATTTATTTGTATTAATTTATTTTTGATTTTTATGTGTTTAATATTTCGTAGTTAATTTGTTTTCAAGTTTAATAATTTGGAGAGCATAAGTCTTTTCATAATTTATCTGTCATTTTCTTACACTTATTTAAAGTTTCAAGCACAATGATAAAGTCACGGTGAGAAAAGGAGATCCCAAGAAAGCAATAATAAGGAACAGGTTCCTCCACCATACCCCAACCCCTAAAGTGACTAAGAATGTTGTTATTCAATGCCAGAGCCCAAGAAGAACAGTATCAGAGGCTTAAGGATAAAAAATTTGGGACTGGTAGACTTATAGACTGGGAGGTACTAGAGCAAGTTAGTTTAGGCCAGCAAGTTTGGGACCTTGTTAATGTTAGTGTGTGGTCTCAACTCTTCAAGATCATAGAGCTGTCCTACTGGGAGCTAGCATTTAAGGAGCTCTTCACATTCTTGGTGAAGAGATATGGCTACAATAGGGATCATCCGGATGAGCTACAATGGGAGATATGTTCTGGATGAGCTATTCAGAATTTTCCATCATGACGGGTCTTTATGGACAAGAGTTCGTGGGACATGAGTGTACATTACACTAAGGACATATTTTCCATATGGATTGTCTTCTTGGCACTCCTGGCGTACGATTAGCATAGAGGAAGACTATGACCCTAGCAAATCCAAGGTGTCCACATTGCAACATCCTGTGCTCAGATACATTCATGGTATTTTGAGTCACACGTTGAGCAGTTGAGGTGAAAGCTGGGGAGTTATATGGAATCTGGATGTGTTTTACTTGTGGAGTATGAGAGAGAGGACGCCAATCTACTTGAGGCATGCACTTGCCCAGTTCATCAGGAGTCAGAGTAAAGAAACAAAAGGTCAGCATAATCTATATCAGGCCTTACGTGACTAGACTTACATGGATGGGGGGATTTGATTGATTACAACCGATGCTGTAGGTGGGCAACTTAGCGACACTTAACCTAGACGTCATGAAGCATATGTGCAAGGTGAGCCAATAATAAGGACCACAATTGACATTTACAAACTTATTGGATACTTCACTGAGCTTGCAGCATCAGGAGGACCTAGGGAGGAGCCACTGTAATCACAGTCATTGCCATTCTGAACGAGACGTGTAGTATCAGAGGAAGATAGCTCGAACATGCCAAGAGCACAGAAATCTCTCCTAGATCAATTGACAATAGCTTGGCTAGAAAGATAGCAGCTGGAGCTCGTAGAGAGGATGGGCAAGCTTAAAATGACTATCGAATGGATGGGAAAGCTATTGTTGTTAATGGTGAACCATTAAGACATTGATTTTTGTCATCCATCATATGGTAAGGGTACTTCACTAACAGCTCCTCCACCTTCTCAAAATCATCAACTCGAGGATTCTCCATCGTCGAGTAGGCCTTAGTCATAACACAATCGAGGGCAATGCTTGATTTTTCTATCTTTTTTCTTTTTCTTCATTAATTGTGTATATTTCTTATTATCTTTCCATTGTTATTTTGTTTTATCTGACATTATAGTTAATGATATTTCCTATTTCTTAATTATTTGTGTTATTTTTATTTCTTTTTATCTTTTATCTCTTGTTCTTTATATTTTGCAAGGATTTTAATTTCTAATATTGGGTGGACAATCCCAAAATCATGAAAATCAAAATTAAAAAAAATCTTACTACTCAGGATGTACTAACTCTACTTTCTCATTTATTATAGATGCTTATATTGTGCACATTGGGAATAATGTACAATTTTAAGTGTAGGGAAGGGGTTAATGATTTTTATGAATTTCCCAAGCTTATTATAATATTTATTATTAAATTTTATTAACTGATATCTTGAATTAGTCAAAATTTGTCCATAAATACTTTATATCATTATTGATTATTGATTTGAATTAGTATGCAAAAGGATGCTATTAATAATAAAATTGTTTTTGTAATTCATATTTTTAGTAATCATTGAGATTGTCAAGTTGAATAAAAATTGCATATTATTTACACACAAATAATTTTTTTTAGCTTTTGAGTCTAAAAGCAAAATATTCAAAAACAATTTAAGCTCTTTTTAATTCTTTCATGTGTGTTATCATACATAGTTGAACAATTCTAGAACTTGTTTTTATTATACATATTAAGATCATAATTGTTAAATTGGTAGCATTAAAGTGATAAAGGCACTTAGATTCAATACTTGTCTAAACCTATTTCTTTGATAATTACCTTACTATATTTTATCCTTTACGAATAGCCAAATTGAGCCTTAGCCTTTTTCATTAATTAAAACCCAGATTATTAACCATTATCCTATATTTTTTTGAAGCCCTTTTATTTTTTTAAACCCTAAAGTTTATTTACTTTACTTGAATGTTTTTGAAAGGTCCAATATTTCTCTAATTGTGGTACATAATGAATGCTCGAAAATATGATGATTCAAAAATTTTTTTGCGAGTATAGAAAAAGGAAGAAAAATGTGTATAGTACCAATTAATTTATAATGAAAGGAATTGTATATTATGATAAAGTCTCTTGTAATTTTTTCTTTTTAAATTTCCTTCAAAATTTATCACTTTTTTGAATCTTAATCATGCCTTACCTAAGCCCCATTACAACCTTATAAAGACCTCTTAATTTTTATTTCTAGTTTACATATAAATGGTGGAGATGTGATAATATTGCAAGTCTAGGGTAAGAATTCTACTATATATTGATTTGAGAGTTTGATACTTTTCACCCTAAACACTTAAGTGCATTGAGGGTGTAAAGATTCATGCTTTGATTTCAACAAGACTATTGACATGACTATTATTAACATAAGCTTATGAATTTAGTTTTAGGATAACTTGACCATACTTGTATGTTAATTTAATTAATATAACATGATAAGTTATTGTACAAATGGACATGAGGAAAAAAAAAGCCTAAGTGTCGGGATGTTTGATAAATGCATATTTGACTATGATTATATACCCATATTTAATATATTTTGCTTGATATTTTATAGTTTCTACATATATTTGGTACTTAATTTGCTCTAAATGCATTTATAAATTATAATTGCCCTCTCGGAACAAAAAGAGAAGGATTCAGATGAAATCGTGGCATAAGACAAATATTTGAAGCAACTAAGGATCTACACGCCTATATATACAGATGGTGTAAGTCTCTATAAACTTGTGAAGATTAAAGAAATTGAGTTATGGTCATGTTGAGTTACACGCCCGTGTATACTGAGATACACGACCATGTATATTGCCCGTGTAAGTCTCTATGCCCGTGTAGAATCATAAATTTATGTGTTTTTAATATACATAATCTCTTGCACGCCCGTGTAAGTGACCATGTATATCCCAAAAACCCTAAAATTTACTACAAAAGGACTTGAGCAAAGGCAATATGAAGAGAGCTGAATTTTGTAGTAGATTTGAGATAAGACACCTAGAGAGGTGATGATTTTAATTAAAAGACATGGAAAACATGAAGAATACATTAAGAGACCCAGTAAATTACAACATCAATCCTCAAACTTGTAAAAAGACTCAATAAAAGAAAAAGGAGTTTTAGAATTACGATTCCTTTATTTTCTTTTTTTCTTCCTGTTTATTTTTTATTTCGATCTATATGATTAGTAACTAAACATGATTAGTTTCTAGGTGTGATGAACCCTATTTGGGATAACAATATGTTTTAACCTTTTATTTAAAGCAAATATATTGACTGATTATTATGATTCAATTATGTGATTTACTTTTATTCTATTATATTCAGAATATTAGTACATGATTTGATTTCATATGATTAAGATGATAAATCTCTTGTATGAATAGGTCCACCATAATAGAAAGGCATTGAATGCAAACTTAGAGATAGCCCAAGATAAATACTCTGGATTAGGGTCAAACCTAACAGCGGAATTCACAAATCAATAAAGCAATCCTAGGGGTTTTAACTAGAAAGAGTTATGTTAATCAATTGATGGTTTAGTTGTTAATTGTCTCAAGATAGTTATTAACATAAGATACGAATTTTCACGGTCCAATAATCAATAATATGCTTGTATGATAAAAGGTTAATAATATGTAAAGATTCTTAGGGGGATTCATAACCTAGACACTACTATTTGATATTAATTTTCTTTGTATTTTATTTGTCTTGAGTTCATAATTATTTAATTTTAATTTAGTTTTATTTTATTTTATTTTTAACTAAAATCCAAAATATAATTCTTAGGCCGATAATAGAAAAAGGTAACTACTAGTATTTAGTTTTCATGGGATCAACGGGTACTTGCATGTGCTAGGTACGATTACGTCATGTACTGGCTGATAATTTAATATTGACATTAACCCCAAGAGTCATTCAATGTACTTAGATTTTTCTTATAAAAAATAAACCTAAGCTAGAGACTATCTTGTCATATTTTATCATTTTTGTAGAAACTCAATTTGCTACCAAACTTAAGGCTATAGGGAGTGAAAATGGAACTAAATTTCTCTCCATAGATGAATTCCTAGTTGTCTATGGTATTAATCACTAAACTAGTTGCACAAATATGACATAAGAAAACGGTAGGGTAAAGCATAAACATCGACACATTCTAGAAGTTACTAAAGTTTTGCATTTTTAATCTGACTTACCTTTGAATTTTTGGGAGAGTGTATATTGATTGTAATGTACCTTATAGATCTTATGTTTACACCCATTCTTAGGGAAAAAAATGTAACACCCCACTCCCGCGTGACCCGAACCCGACATCGTTGGTGATATCCGAGTCCGTGCCCCGCTAGGGTGGTGTACTACATCAGTCGATCAGACGAATCTCAGTATAAAATTTTTTTTTTGAAACATTCATTTGCGCAGAATAAACAGTAAACAGTATATCATTGAAGCCCATGTTAAAAGAAAGCAGTTTCAGTATCAGAAATAGACAATTTCAGTTTCAGTTATTACAATCATTGACCAATAATTTACAATCATTTAAGGAACAAAAAGCCATAACTAAATTGGGCTCATTATAAAAATACAGAGATGACAGAACACAATTTGAATGAAACACTAATGCAGACACGAACTGATTCGGACCTCTATTCTTCACTTGCCTACGGTAGACATACTTCCGTGTCGAACGGGGTAACCTTCAAAGCCTGAAAAATAGATGCAAAATTTTGATGAGTTTTTGCGAACTCAGTGAGGAACCATCATCGATGGTTCGCCCAATTCATGCATCAAACAAGCATATTCCAGTAAAGCACAGTCAGAAGTACAATAATAATACAGTCACATACAGTCGCAAAGACACTTCAGTTACTCAGTTATTCAGTCCAATATATGTATGCAATGCACATGTGACACTTTCCCATTTTATTACAGTGTTGTGACCGAGCGCGCAACAGTAAACAGTATTCAGTGGACGTATAGCGTCTAGGGAGTAGGAATCCCTACGATCTCGAGGCTCTTTTTCAGTATCAGTATCAGTATCAGTGGCGACTCCGGTCACAACTGGTTATTATTATCCGTTTATGCATTTATGTATGAAATGCATATGTCCAATTCACAGGCCATATAACACAGTATGCCCCAGTAGAGGCAAGGAAATGAAGCACAGTATTCACAGTGTTCACCATGTATCACAGTAGTCACAGTATTTGTAGTATTCACACTATAGCACAGTATGCACAGTATTCACAATGTAGTACAGTATTCACAGTGTTCACCATGTATCACAGTAGTCACAATATTTGTAGTATTCACACTATAGTACAGTATGCACAATATTCACAATGTAGTACAGTATTCACAGTGTCACAGTCAATAAACAGTCTGTCATTTAGCAAACAATTCACACTTAGTACATTAAGGTACTTCTATGTCATGATTCTCCATACATCGGGCCCTCCGCCCGGAATCCGTAATCAGAAGCAATACATAACCCTAATCCCCCCATTATCCTTTACAGTAAACATATAATAATTGAGTGAACCACCTAGGTTACTCACCTGGATGTCCGAGCTACCTGGAAGTCTTAGTGACCTTGGAGGATTGACGCTCCAAAAGTACCTCTAATCGAGCTTCCATTCTTCTCAATTCTTCCAACTTTTTATCAACTTCTTAACTCTCCTCCCCATCCACGACATCATCATTTCATGGCTTAGGTTGAACTTTTGTTTTGAAAACAAAAGAAGAGACAATACATGGGATATGAGAGCTTTTGTGTAGGTGGAGATGAGTGGCAAGTAGCAAGGAGAAGAAAGCCAACGAAAAAGAAGAAAGGAGGGAGGCTACGAATGAGAGAAGGAAGAGCAATCTTTCACTTTTGTTTTTTTCTAATGGAAGTATCGTGAAGCAAGAGTGGAAGGTAAGCATTAAATAGGTGTAAGTCATATGACACTTGGCATGAACTTAAGAAAAAGACAAAAACATTAAAGAAACCCTATTGAATAAAATATTTAACCTAGTCAATTCCAATGGCTCTAATTCCAGTTCCAAAATAATATACCCAATATTGTAGGGCCATTGGACAACAATTTTCGCTACCAAAAATCAACCGGTTCGCCACTTGGCGATTTTTTCGGTCCGGGAATTTTCTCCGAAAAAATTCCAAAAAAAGCCTATAATTCCCGTAAAATGTAAAACACACAAAAATTCACTCCAATAAATTTTTCAAACACAATTGCCATATTATTCACAATAAAATTCCAGTTAGGCCCAAATACCGGGAAATAATCATGAATGCATGTACAATTATTGCATGTGCACAAATTCACTGTTTGCAAATACTAGTATGCATAAATAATTCCAAATCAGTCCTAATCACTCGTACCCCTCACCAATTTACTATTTTACCCTTCCCGTCGGGGGTGGGATGTTACAAAAAATCCCCTGTGTATTTCTCTTAAAGAGGCCACCCAGTTATTATAAATTTATAGTTTTTGGATCCCTTTACTTTGCCTACAATCATAACAAGCCAAGATATGAAATTTTCACCAAGAGCATACCGTTATATCTTTTTTGGATATCCAAATGGTAAGAAAGGTACAAAGTATATGACTTGGAAAAGATGATGATTGATTCAAAAGATGTGGTTTTTATATGAAAAATTATTTCCTTCTAAATTAAATACCATCTCATCTTTTTTTATGAGGATCATAACCCATATATTAGATTCGTTATTGATACCTTTCCCTTTGAACATAACTCAAGTATTGCAGATACATAAATTCACACCTATCTAATCAATTCACCAAATCATGAACAACCTAACTTAGCAACCATAGCTAGTCATAAGATAGAAATGCTGTCGGACCCCGATCCCGGAGCCCAACTGTCCCGGGTGGTGGGCCCTGACTGATGACCCATTCCCGAGACGCTGGCTGCTGACTGAATTCTTAATCCTGCGGCTAACTCACTTTAGTGGTGAGCTTACACTGACTTCACTTAAACCCTGACTATTGGACCCTGATTCCGGAGCCCAATGGATTGGAACATTAACCCTAAATCTTTGACTTATCGCGCCCGCGGGGTTACAATGTCCCGCCCGTGATGAGTAGTCGGACAGAAAAGCTGAGGATCCATCTGAATTCTTCTGTCGCGACCGCAAGTTAATCCTCTGGCGCTCGCGAGGAAGAGTCGGACAGAAAGGCTGAGGATCCTTCTGAGTTCTTCTGTCGCGCCCGCGAGTTAATCCTCTCGCGCCCGCAAGGAAGAGACGACCAGAATGTTGAGATTTCTTTCCTAAAGTCCCAATTTCAATCTAACACTTCTCAACTTCTATAAATCTAGCGTGCCG
>JANKOE010000008.1:41147004-41158900 GCA_026284465.1 Erythroxylum citrifolium | reverse complement strand
AGAAAAATTAATTAGTGCAATTAATACCAATTTGTAACAATTTTTACTATCAAATTACATAAAATAAAAGTACACACACAAGGGTTAACTTAAGCACAAATTCTAGAAATAAAAAGTATAGTAAAAGCTATGAAAGTGTTGCCAATTAATATAATAAACTTGGGCTCAATCACTAAGTATGATCCATTAAACCAAAATTTAAGATCAAACTAAAAGTCAATACATATATAACTTACGGTCATGTCACAATTTTAACACCTATCATATATACCTTCATGAACATGTAATATTTCAACTAGGGTATAATGTGAAGCCTTTTCTCTCCCCCTGAAATGAAGTTTGTCCTCAAAATTCATACCTGATGAGAATAGCTGAGGATACTGAGCTTTCATGGTTAATTCTAGTTCCCTTGTTGCTTTCTCGAGTCCATGGTGTTGCCAGAGTACTTTCACCCAAGGTATTTGCTAATTCCTGAGTTGTTGACTTCTCTAGCTAAGATGGACATAGGCCCTTCCTCATAAGACAAATCTGGTTGTACTTGAATTTCTTGCATAGGAATCTTATGTGTATCATCAGAACGATGTCTTCTCAACATGAGAACACGAAACATATCGTGCAACTTGGCCAATTATTTAGGAAGAGCTAATTGATAAGCTACTGGTCTGACTCTATTAAGAATCTCATAAGGACCGATGTATTGTGGGCTGAGTTTACCTTTCTTCCCAAACCGAAGTATGTGTTTCCATCGTGACACTATCAGAAATGCTTTGTGTAACATCTCACTACCCATGTTAAAGCTAGAATTGTGATTTATGAAAAAGTATTGAGAAATTAGGAAATGCACATCATGCCTTAGTTAAATATGACATGCACATTTTTGCATATGAATATGATTGTACATGCATTCATTGACATTTTCCGGGTATAATTGATTTATAAATCCGATTAAAATGTGAATTGTGTGTCATTTGCGTTAGAAATTTATTTGGAGACCATTCGTATTATTTTGGAATTTTTGGTGAATTTTAGCTATATTTGGACTAAGACAAATGCAAAGTAGTAGGATAAATCGATACACAAAAAATTTGGATGATTAAGGCTAAAATTGAGTGACATTTGGCATAGTTAAATTGGTGACAAATGTACTAGTAATTAAGTGACAAATGGATTATTTATTGTGTGATAAGTGGACCAATAATTAGGAGACATATGGACTGATTAGTTGGTGACATATGGCAGCATCTTGAGTGGATTAGTGGCAGCATCTTGATTAGGAAAATGTAAGACATGCCTTAGGATAAATGTTATGCTGTAAAGTTGAAACCTAGCATGTTGATGGTGCAAATTCCAACAGGAATGTTTATGTTGTTTCTCTCACCTTTCTCAACCAAATTTGCTCCAACTTTCTCCTATGTAATTTGCCTAAACCTTAGCCATATTGCTACACCAAAACCAACTTTTTTCCTTACACAAAATAGCTAAGAAAAGCAGCTTTTTTCTTGCATGGAGACTTGATTTAATATGAAGTTTGAGCTGAATTGAAAGCCTAACAACTAAGTGACAATCTGATCTTAATGATATGTTTAATAGTATAAGAATTATGCCAAAATTGGAATGACATATATGAGATATTGGTGAAGATGTATGCTAGAATGTTATGAACCGAAGAATTTTCATTGAATAGACTTCGGTATTTTGATTATATCTTGAACTATATATTTCCAAATACATTGATTATTGATTCAGAATAAATTAGAGACATATGTCTACAACTTTCCTGAAGAATTCAAGTGTTAAGTCTTTCTCTAAACATTTCCAAATCTGGCTGGAAGTAAAGTTAAGAGTTCTGTTATAGTTTAAAAATAGCTTGAATTGTTTTGGATATAACTTTCAGTATACTGAATAAAATTGTATGATTATGGTGTTATTAGAAACTAGAAACATAGTGGAATTGTGTAAAAGAAAGTGTTACTGAAATACACCATTTTCCTTGTTATAATGATCATGCAAAGTTATCCTGAAAGGGGGTCTTTCACCGTGGATGAAAATGCTAAGGTGTGTTGGAGTTTGATAACTTGAACATTTTACTGAACATGCTTTGGTATTTTGGCTATATTTTGATCTGTAGATTTCCAAATGAAATGATTCTTAATTTAAATTGAACTAGAGACATTTTGCTACAAATATTAAGAAGATATTGAATTTGAATTCTATCTTTAAGGGTCTTGAAATTTAGCTTGAAGGCAAGTCTTGGCTTAGGTAGTAGCAGTACCAAGGTTCGAAATCAGATCCTGTTGTTATTGAATAAATTGTATTTATATAGGCCGAATCAGACAAAGGTGTCTTCATAAACGTTATATCTTATTCTCTTAGCTTTCTATTGGTATAAAGTTTGTAATTTTTAGATATTGTAATTGAGAGATATGAGGTATAAAGTTTGTAATTTCAAATGTACACATTCTGTGATATTTTGAGCGTAACTCATAAAATAATGAATTAAATTGTACGATCTTGGTATCATTAGAAACTTAAGACGTTTGAGGAGAACTTTCTAAAAGGAAGTGTTGCCTAATTTTGTCATTTACCTTAACAGAATAATTATGTAAAATTGACCCGAAAGTATATTATGAGAAAAAATTTGAAATGATCAATTGGGTTATGAAATTAGTTTCACATTGTTTTATTATGTTCCAAACCCTAAGTATAAATTATATTAATAAGGGTTTTGCTATCTGAATCATATGGTGACAAAATCTTGATAAGATACCCGAAATTGTCATTGAACATGCATTGTGCATACTGTCTATACATTGATGGGCACAAAGAAAGACTTCTACATTTGTGCAAAATTGTGATATATGTAAATGAGTTTTGTATGATATAGAGGAGCACATTGGGCACCAGTCAGACATTACCGGACCATCCATGCAATAGCATGTTGGAGCGTACTGTGAGTAACCTAAGATGGTCTCACCATGATTTTTTTGTTTATTACTGAATTGAATTTGATATTGATGAATGTGTACTAAATTTTGGACAATAATTGTCCGAGGTGTTTAATGCATGTGAATATTATTAGAAGTGCTACTTGTATGTGAATGAGAATGACTAATTGAATTTGATATATACTGATTGTGTTCTGAATTCTGGACATGAATTGTTCGAGGAGTTTAATATATTGGAAGTGTTATGAATTGTTGCGAAACTCTGCATGATATTTGAATTCTCAATGAAAGTTGAATGTTAGACTTAGGTCCGATGATTATAAGATTCTGACTATGCATCATTTGTGATTGTTATACATGGTAAATTTTGTAATTTATGCATTTCATAAAATGCATGCTCGGATAAAGGTGTTGTGACCAGAGTAGCTAGTTTGATAGAGATTTGAGCTCGGTTTTCTACACGTAGAGCTTTTCTCTGTGATATATGTTTCTGACTTAGCCCAATGGGCCATTATTTGTATCCGTATGTGAAAGGCACTAAGTCACAACAATAATAACGATTGTGGAGTCTCATATGCATTTGTATTGATATATATATATACGTTATGATTCGCATCAATATCATGATTTGTTATGGTAATGTATGCATTTGGATTATACAAGATCTAAATGATTATATGTGAATTATGTGATCTTGTGTGATTGACCTGGGTGAAATCATCAATGATGGCTCACTCATTGAGTTCGCAAAACTTATAAAAATTGCAATGTCACTTTTTAGGTACGAGACAGGAGACCTAGTTCTTTAGACTGGACTAGAGGAACCTTTTGGATTAAGTTACGGCTCAGAGGTCTGTCAGTTGACATAAGAAGAGTTGTAGCTTATGTTTTGTAGTCTTCCTAGAACTTGTATAAGGTTTTGTAAATATTTGTTAATGGATACAACGTAAGCTTTTGTTCAATGAATACAGTGTGAGTTTTTGACAATGAATGCAAGGAATGGTTTTAATTTGGTGACTTTTAAATTATGTTAGATGATGCCATGTTAAGTTGGATTTATGTTCACTCTAACATGCCATTATTATAGGATATGTACTTGAATGTCCTTGGATGTTTGGGTATATACTTTAGGGTAGTGGATGTTGCATTTTTGGCATTAGAGCATGGTTTGGCATCTTTAGGGACACAATATGATCAATAGTGAGAGTCTGAGAGAACCAATAGGGAGTCTCCTATACCTGAGTTGGCTCAAATGGCTCCGACAATTCCCGTAAGAAGAGAAAGAAGATACCATAAATTGAGAAAGCAAGGGGTTGTGGACTTCTACGTAAGTATAGACCCGATTGAGGCAGAAGGGTGGTTGGAGAGAATGAAAAGAGTGTTTGATCAGATAGACTGTGGGGCAGATGAAAGATTTGATTATACAATCTCATTACTGCAAGGTCCAGCATACTAGTAGTGGAAGACTATTCAGGGCAGTACCCCTAGACCTTGTAGTTTGACTTGGGAAGATTTTCTAGAGTGATTCGAGAGAATTATATGCCAAAGATTTACTTGGACCGGAAGATGAAAGAATCTTTATATCTGAAGCAAGGCAGGCTCATAGTGGCAGAGTATGAGATAAGATTCAACGAGTTAATGGGATATGCAACAATATTGATCCCATCTGAGGAAGACAAATGTAGATGGATTGAGGACGGTTTGAACATGGAGGTCAGAACGAGACTAGTCATTTCTAATTTGGGCATTTTCACAGAACTCCAAGCGGCCTCAATTAGAATTGAACAGTTATTGAAGGATGGTTAGGTAGAGTATAGACAGGAGGTTAGAGGAAAGAGGCAGGATGAATCTCAGGCTGATTCTGGCAGAAGCTTCAGAAAGTGCCAGAATAGATCGTCTCAATTCTAGACTAGATTGAGACAATCTGGATCCCGATCAAGGGGTGGAATTGTTAAAACTGGGAGAAGTAAAGGATAAATGCCCTCCTGCCAGACTCAACAGCTGTCTGATTGTGAACACTGTGGTAAGAAACATGGTGGTGAATGTTGGACGGTAACTGCAGCTTGTTTCTATTGTGGCTCGGTAAAACATCTGATCAGAGATTATCCTAAGATGTTAGGATCACAGTCTGGAGCTAGAGGAGGAACAATGACTGAGACAATGGTTCAACAAAGTAAAGCTGGCAGGTCTGCACAAAGAGGCAGAGGTAGCGGCAGAACCTAGTCAGTAAGGCCCAGTGTCAGGACTGACGTGCATAGTAACCAGTTGCAATCTCAGGCCAGGGTTTATGCCATCACCAGACAGGAGGCGCATAACTCCCCAGAAGTGGTAGCAGGTGTGTTGAATGTTTTTCATTTTAAAGCATATGCATTGGTAGATCCAGGATGTACACATTCATTTATTACACCACATCTGGCATCTAGATTGCATTGCGAGCCAAAGATATTGAAATGTGGGTTAGAGGTGAGTACCCTAGTGGGTAGCACAACAGTGATTAGTGAGGTATGTTAAAGGTGCATAGTTCGGATTGATCAGGCAGAGTTAGAAGATGATCTGATTGTATTGCAGTTAAAGGAAATTGATATAATTCTTGGCCTGGATTGGCTTACCGCTCATCGGGCTATGATGAATTGCTACACCAAGGAGGTAGTTCTTGAATCCCCTAATCAGCCGAGAGTGGTGTTTCTAGGAGTTAGTCAAGCTGTGCTAGCTCGACTAATTTCATTTATGAGTGTGCTAAAACTGATCCGAGGTGGATGTGAGACTTATTTGGCCCACGTAGTCAATACTCAAAATGAACAAACCATTCAGGATATTCTACTTGTTAGGGATTTCCTAGATGTGTTTCCTGCAGAACTACCAGGTTTACCCCCAGAAAGGGAGACAGAGTTCACCATAGACCTTGTTCCAGGTACCGCTCCTATATCAATTCCTCCATATAGGATGGCACTTGTTGAACTGAAGGAATTGAAAACCAAGTTACAGGAGTTGTTAGATAAGGGTTTCATCAGGCCTAGTGTGGCACCTTAGGGAACTCCTGTATTGTTTGTAAAGAAGAAGGATGGGACTTAGAGATTATGTATTGATTATCGACAGTTGAATTGGATAACAATTAGGAATAAATACCCATTGTCGAGGATTGATGATTTGCTTGATCATTTACAGGGAGCTCAGGTGTTCACAAAGTTAGACTTGAGATTGGGATATTATCAGTTGAAAATAGTTGAGGCTGATGTCCTGAAAAGTGTATTTAGAACAAGATATGGGCGCTTCGAGTTTTTGGTAATGCCGTTTTGATTGACTAATGCTCTGGCAACTTTTATGGCTTTGATGAATAAGGTATTTCAACCTTATTTAGATCGCTTTGTGATTGTCTTTATTGATGACATTTTGGTGTACTTAAAATGTAGAGAAGATCATACTGCACATCTGAGATTGGTTCTTCAGATAATGAGCGAGAAACAGTTATATGCCAAGCTCAGTAAGTGCGAATTTTGCCTTGATCAAGTAGTATTTCTGGGTCACATAGTGTCTAGATAGGGCATTCAGGTTGACCCAAGGAAAGTCGAAGCAGTGATGAAGTGGGAGTCTCCAAGCAATGTGCCTGAGATCTGAAGTTTCCTTGGATTAGCTGGTTATTACGGAAGGTTTATCGAGGGGTTTTCACTGATCTCAACCCCTTTAACAAAAATTTTGAGAAAGAATGTGCCTTTTAAATGGAATGATGATTGTTAGAGGAGTTTTGAAGAGCTTAAGCATCAGTTAACCACAGCACCGGTGTTAGCTATTTCATCTGGCTCTGGAAGCTATATTGTGTACATTGACATGTCACACCAGGGTTGTAGTGTGGCAAAGTAATAGCATATGCATCAAGAAAGTTGAGGTCTCATGAGCTTAATTATCTAGTACATGATTTAGAACTTGCTGCAGTAGCATTTTCCTTGAAGATTGGAGACACTACTTGTATGGAGAAACTTTTCAGGTGTTCACCGATCATAAGAGTTTGAAGTATCTGTTGAGCCAGAAAGAGTTGAATATGAGACAGAGGAGATGGATAGAATTGTTTAAAGATTATAATTATACAATTGAGCATCATCTTGGCAAAGCTAATGTGGTGGCTGATGCATTAAGTCGGAAGTCTAATAATAGTGTGGCTCAAGTATAGTCATCGAGGTTACCTAGCTTAGTTCAGTTGAGAGCACAGAATGTTGAATTGAATTTGAGGCAGAATGAAATATTGATAGCCACTTTGAAGTTAAGACTTGTATTGCTTGAAAGAATCAAAGAGGCTCAGAGCAGAGATCCAGAATTTGAAAAGTTAATTGAGAAGTTAAAAGTGAATATGAATTATGAATTTGAAGTGAGGGATGATACATTATGGTTAAAGCAAAGATTATGTGCCTGATGTTGATAATTTGAGGAAAGAGATTTTGGAGGAAGCATATGTAGTAGCTTATGCTATGCATCCTGGTACCATCAAGATGTATAACACGCTGAAACAACATTATTGGTGGCCTAGTATGAAGAAGCAAATAGTAGAGTTTGTTTCTGAGTTTATAACATGCCAACAAGTTAAGGCTAAGCATCAGGCTCTAGTTGGAAAATTACATTCGTTACCTATTTTAGAGTGGAAATGGGAACGAATCACTATGGATTTCATTATAGGTTCGCCGAGAACTTCAAGGCAACATGATGCCATTTGGGTTATTGTTGATAAACTAACCAAGTCAGCTCATTTCTTGCCAGTGAGAGGAAATTGTTCACTAGATCAGTTAGCTCGGTGATATATGAATGAAGTTGGGAGGTTACATGGGGTTCCAGTGTCTATTGTATCGGACAGGGATCCTAGATTTACCTTGAGATTTTGGGGTAGTCTACAGGCAGCTTTGGGTACAAAGCTAAATTTTAGTGTGGCATTTCATCCTCAGACAACTGGTCAGAGTGAGAGAACGATCAAGACTGTTGAGGATATGCTCAGAGCTTGTGTTCTGGACTTTTAAAGGGTATGGGATCAGTATGTAGCTTTGCTTGAATTTGCTTATAATAATTAGTATCACAACAGTATCGGTATGGCTCCATACAAGGCGTTGTATAACAAGAAGTGTCATTCTCCTTTATATTGGGATGAAGAGGGTCTAAAAATTGTCAAAGGCCCAGAATTGATTCAAGATACTATTGACAAGGTGAAATTGATCCATAGCAGAATTAAAGTAGCACAAGATAGACAGAAAAGCTATGTGGATCAGGACAGATAAGATATGGAGTATCAGGTGGGTGATAGAGTATTTCCGAGAGTATCACCTTGGCGAGGTGTGTTGAGATTCGGTAAGAAGGGTAAATTAAATCAGAGGTATATTGGTCCATATGAGATAATTAAAAGAATTGGACCATTGGCTTATAAGTTAGCCTTACCTTCTAAAATGGCTCAGATACATAATATATTTCATATGAGTATGCTTAGGCGATATTGGTCAAATCCAACTCATGTGATACCGACTCAAGAAATTGAAGTCTATAGTAATCTGAGTAATGCTAAAGAATAGTGAAAATAATTGGCTATCACAATAAGCAACCGAGGAGCCGAGTGAGTTATTTTTGTTAAAAATTTATTTGAAGAACATTAGTATTATTTCAAAATTTTTAGTGAATTTGAGGTACATTTGGACTAGGATAAATGCCAAGTAGTAGGATAAATTGATACATAAAAAATTTGGATGATTAAGTCTAAAATTGACTGACATTTGACATAGTTAAATTGGTGACAAATGTACTAGTAATTAACTAACAAATGGATCAGTTATTATGTGACAAGTGGACCAATAATTAGGAGACATATGGACCGATTAATTGGTGACATATGGCAGCATCTTGAGTGGATTAGTGGCAACATCTTGATTAGGCAAATGTAAGACATGCCTTAGGACAAAAGTTTTGCTATAAAGTTGACACCTAGCATGTTGATGGAGCAAATTCCAGCAGCAATATTTCTGTTGTTTCTCTCACCTTTCTCCACCGAATTTGCTCCAACTTTCTCCTCTGTAATTTTCCTGAACCCTAGCCAAATTTCTGCACCAAAACCAACTTTTTACCTTACACAAAATAGCTAAGAAAACCAGCTGAAAGATACCTTCATCTTGCTGTCCAAAATCAATCTGTTTTCATCATAAGTTTGTGATGAATTTTTCTTGCATGGATACTCGATTTAATCTGAAGTTTGAGCTGAATTGAAACCTTAACAAGTAAGTGACAATCTGATCTTTATGATATATTTAGTAATATTAGAATTATGCCTAAATTGGAATGACACAGATGAGATATTGGTGAAGATGTATGCTAGAATGTTATGAACTAGAGAATTTTCATTGAATATAATTTCGTATTTTTATTATATCTTAAACTGTAGATTTCCAAATACGTTGATTATTAATTTAGAATAAATTAAAGACGTATTTCTACAACTTTCCTGAAGAAGTCAAATGTTAATTCTGTTAAGTCAAGAAGTCTTCACGTTTATTAATTTTGGTGACAATCAAATAATAATGATAATATTAGAAATAAATGAACTGTTTTGATAATTGTGTTAAGCGTGCAGCAAAAACACAGAAGAAGAGAAAAACACAGAAGAAGTGAAAAACACAGAAGAAGCAAAAACACAGAAGAAGCGGAAAATACAGAAGAAGTGAAAAACACAAAAGAAGTGAAAAACATAAAAGAAGCAAAAACACAAAAGAAGCGAAAAACACAGAAGAAGTGAAAAACAAAGAAAAAGCGGAAAACATAGAAGAAGCAAAAACACAAAAGAAGCAGAAAAAACAGAAGAAGCAGAAAACACAGAAGAAGCAGAAAACACAGAAGAAGTGAAAAACACAGAAGAAGCGGAAAACACAGGAGAAGCGGAAAATACAGAAGAAGCAAAAACACAGAAGAAGCCGAAAACACAGACGATACAGAGATGAAGATACTCTAGTACGTTGGACAATTAGTTAGTTGTAGTTAGTTACAGAAGTCAACTGAATAACGGTTTCTACAAGAAACAAAAAGCAGTTATCAAGAAGCAGTTGGAGACTTAGGCTATAAATACTAGTCATAGTCGAAAACTGAACAACTTTCAACTTTTAGCTTTCAAGTTATTACTTACATAGAAAAAATATGTATTCAAAGTGCGATACATGATAGCAAACTCTATTGTAATAAAAAGCTCACAATATCTTTCTAGTGAGAGAAAGAAAAGGCTAAGAGCCTGAAGAGGCTAAGATAGTAGAAAGAATACTTTATGTAAGAGAGCTGAAGAGGCTCTAAAAGGGAAGAAAGAATACTTATAAAATTGAAGAAGTATAGTGAAATCTCAGATGAACTTTGAGGACTGGACGTAGCCCAAGGTTTGGGGTGAACCAATATAAAATCGCTGTGTCTATCTTATAACCTTTCACTTTAATTTCTCTTGTTCTTAAACAAGTATATAGAAGTTATTTACGATTTAACCACGTAGCTATTTTTGTATAACATTTTTGGTATTCGTTTAATAGTTTGAAAAAAGTTCTTTTCAAGAAATATCAAAGGCTTTTGTATTCACGAAAAGAATACACAATTCACCCCCTTCTTGTGCATTTTGTATATTGTACGTGAATTCTATATTTACAAGTGATTTATGTCAAATTCTATCTCTAATCATTTCAAAATCTGGCTGGAAATAGAGTTAGGAGTTTTGTTACAATTTAAAAATAGTCTGAACTGTTTTGGATATAACTTTCAGTATACTAAATCAAATTGTATGATTCTGGTCTTATTAGAAACTGAAACATAGTGGAATAATTGTATAGAAGAAAGTATTATTAAAGTACATCATTTTCCTTATCATAATGATCATGCAAAGTTATCCTGAAAGGGGCTGCTAGGATGAAAACACTGAAGTGTGCTCGAATTTGATAACTGGAATGTTTTTACTGAACAAGCTTCAGCATTTTGGCTATATTTTGATCTTTAGATTTCTAAATGAGATGATTCATGATTTAAATTGAACTAGAGACCTTTGGATACAAATGTTAAGAAGAAATTGAATTTAAATTCTATTGGGCCCTGTTTTCGAAGCCCAACTATCGATCCGGAATCAAAAAGTGTAAGCGGGTTTCCTTGTAGGTTTATGTTCAATGACATCTCTTTAACCCTCATTGCTTCATCCCCACTCTCATAACATCTCAAGCAATAAAGGCAAGCCCACATAATGAAATCACAACAATTACAATTGAGTTCTTAAAAATAGTAGCTCTTAGTCTCTAGTTTATTTGGAAACATGAACCACCTCATTCGGAGCTTTATAGCTCCAGATATGCTTAAAAATCCAGAGTATGTTCATGGCCCAATCATGCTTTCCCAACCAACCCCTCACTTCCTTTCCATAAATATTTCTAAATTCAACACCAAAGGCTACCAATTTTTGTGGGAATGTAGAAAAATGTGTTAGGAATCTATCGCTTTAAGAAGCACCTCAATCGGAAGCCGGACGGAGAAGTTATGGCCAAACTACTTTAACATGTTTATGACCTTACTCATATTGAACATGCCTTGGTGCAATGGCCATAACTCTCACTACAAGTGTCGGATTGACTTCACTTTTAGACGGTTTGAAAAAAGACTTCTAGATCTACAACTTTTGTGAAGATTTAGAAATGAAATTCTATCGTTTGGAGGGTCGAAATACATAGACTGTGTAACCCAACACGGGGAGGCCGTGTAACCTTCGGGTGTAATAGTGCTCTTGCGCTGGAAACACACGGCCTGTGTGATTTTACATAGGCAGGTTGTGTAACCTTTGGGTGAAACGAATTTTTCACCCTCTAAAATGTAAGTGAAAGTCGTGTATAAGTCGACTTGTAAAATGGGACAAGGCGACTTACACGCATTCGGTCCCGACAAGTCGACTTGTTCAATCGATAAGTCGACTTATTGCAGGT
>JANKOE010000008.1:41099099-41109932 GCA_026284465.1 Erythroxylum citrifolium | reverse complement strand
TACATGTGAAATATGTACTGAAGTTGTCGGCAAATGGTCGTAGCAATGCCTTGCTGAAGCTGCAATCAAAGTCCACATCACTCCTAATTTCAATCCTCCATTCTTGTAAAATGAATCCGGTAAGCTCTAATTGTCATCATCACTAATGACCCTACAAACCCCATTAACACTATTCTCTTGCACGCCAGAGAGATTCTTGATATGTCCATTATTGATCACTGAAGCAGCACCGAGATTGAAACTAGACAATAAGAGAAAAACAAAAGACAATGAAGGAGTGATTAGCGATTTTATCTTCAATTAGTTAGATCAAGGATTTTTTTATATATCTAACTAAATAATTAAGTACTCTAGTTACATAATTATTAAATGAATCAAAAATTTTAATTTCAAAAATAAATCACTTAGATTTCATTATATCATAAATGAAAATATAATCTTTTTTAATGTTTTATATTTGAAACAGTTTGAAAACAGAATTTGTAGAACGAATATCATCTTTGCTGAGTTCATATTGTTCTATTTATATATAGTTGTTCAGAGTTAGTTACAACTAATTAACTAATTACGTAACTAATATAATTCATAAATATATTTACAATTAACTAGCTCTTCCACTGTCATTCGCCTTCCTCATTTAGCTTCTTTCGTTCACACTTCTCCTCAAGATGTGCACATATATTAAATATGATCATCTTGTTTATTAACCCTTCATATTGAGCTACATGAAAAGCTTTTGTGAATAAATCTTCCACTTAATCCTCTATTCTCAAATACATAGGCTTTATACTTCCATCAAGCACTTTCTCTCTAACATAATGACCACCCAGTTTTATATGCTTTATCCTTTCATGGAACACTAGATTTTAAGAAATATGCATGGCATAGTTGTTGTCACAATATAATTCCATAGGTTCCTGCTATTTAACTCCAAGATCATTTAACAGATATAGGATCTAGATAACCTCACATGTGGTTGTTGCCCTTACATGATATTTGGCTTCTATTGAACTTCTGGACATGGTGCTTTGTTTCTTACTCTTCCAACTCACCAGAGATTCTCCAACAAAGATGTAGAAACAATCATTGATTTTCTAGTTTCTTTATAACTACCCCAATCACTATCCAAATATGCTTTAATCCTGTAATATGATTTTGCTATCATTAGAATTCCTTACCTAGTGCCTTCTTCAAATATCTCAAAATTCTGTAGGCTACTACTAGATGCTTGTTGGTTGGTTTATCTGCGAATTGTGTGAGAACATGTACTCCATAAAAATTTTAGGCCAGTTAATTGTTAAGTATAGCAACTTCCCAACTAATTGCCTATAAAAATAGGATCTTTCAATACCCCATCATCTGTGTACGTTAATCTATGATTAACCTTCATAGGTGTAGCCCTTGGTTTTGCTCCAAGTTGTTCATAATCTTGCATCATTTCAAGCGCATATTTCCTCTGACAAACATGAATACCTTTTCCAGATATGGCTAGTTTAAGTCCAAGGAAGTATTTGAATTCCTCCAAGTCTCGAAATTTAAAATAAGACCTTAAAATATCTTTGAACTCATCAATAAGAAACTAGGTGCTGCTTGTAATGGCAATATCATCTACATATAATAATATGGCAAGAAATCCTTCCTTCATTTGTTTCATGTATAAAACATAATCTGCCTTGAATTGCTTGAACCCATGAGCCAGTAAGCACTCAATAAATTTTGCATTCCACTGTCGAGATGCTTGCTTAAGCCTATAGAGTGACTTCTGTAACTTGCAGACCATTTTGGAGTTGTTACGATTCTCTCCCTTGAGGTGATAACCTTGTGGTAGCTCCATATAAACATCTTCCAGCATATTACCATGTAAGAATGCATTACTGATGTCTAATTGTGAGACATACCAATTGTTAGCAACAACTAAAGTAAAAACTAATCTTATGGTAATGTGTTTAGCTACTAGATTAACTGTTTCTTGATAATCAGGGCCCTCCTTTTGGTTGTAACCTTTGGCAACCAGTGTTGCCTTACCCATCATAATGATATTTGATTTTTTACACTTATTTACATCCTATTGCTAAGATGTTAGGAGGTAAAGGAACAACAAACTAGGTACGATTAGCTTTAAGTGCAGCTAATTCGTCTTACATAGTTTGCTGCCAGTGGATAGATTTCATAGCTTCTTGATAGATAGAAGGTTTTGAATGAGTGATAACAGATACACTGAAAGTATATTGTTGGTGAGATAACCTATCATAGGAGATTTGATTTTAGATTGGATGAGTGTGTGGCACATATGTTGTGGGATAGCTGGAGAGAAGATTAATGTGATAATCTTGTAAGTAAGATGGTGGTCTGTGGAATTTTTTTTCACCCGAAACAAAAAAATAAAAAGATCACAAAATAACAAAAAAGAAATCAATCACGAAAAAATATATACAAAACACCAATTAAATCACAAACAAAAACTAAAACACTGCACTCCCCAGTAACGACGCCAAAATTTGACTGCGCGTCGTTACGCTAGTCAAAATAAAATAACTAGACTACTACTATAGCAGTAGTCAGTTTAGGTCGATCCCACAGAGAGTGTGTGTGAAGTTTAAGAAATGAAATTAACCGATGTTTACACTAAATGGGGGGTTTTAGATTTTTCAAAGAAGAAAATAAAATAAAACTAACTAATAAAAACAAATTACAGAAAACATGCATAAAAATGATAAATGTGGGGAATTTGGTAGAGACCTGATTCTTTGGTTCAATCTCGGCTTACATCCTGACTAAGCAAATTTTATTAATTTGTTGTTCTCAAACCTCTCCTAGCAACTATTAATCGTGAGCTAATAATTAACCCGAGTTTATCTTAGGTTTTGTTTAATCAAGATACGATTGTTAATTAAACCTAACCACCGAACAACCTAGGATACGATCTCTAGATTTAATTAGGCGGTAGCATTACTAATTAGAAAAACCGATTAATTAAGGCAACAACCACATACGATGCGTCATTTAACTTAGGTCATGTTATCCCTAATGATTACGAATCATTAGTAGCTACACATGAATTTCAACATAATAATTATGAATTATATTAAAATTCTAGCAATGGGTTTGAAATTAGAAATTCAATGAACGCATTAAAATCATCAATTAAAAATACCCAAAGGGTTTATACACAAATAACCGAATAATAATGAAAATCCGATTATTCATACACAATACCCAAATTAATTAAAATAGGATAACACAATCAATTTATAATGAGAGAAAGAAACAACAAAATAATTAAAAATACTTAACCCGGGTCGTCGTCATTGATATTACCTCTGAACCGGCATCAGGATGTTTAGCCTGTCATAAGTATTTTTTGAAAAATTGTTTCAGCCCTCATCTTCATCCTTAAACAAAACCCCTTACTGTTCACTGCCTAAGCTCCTTTTAATTTCACTGTAGCTGCTTGCATTACTGTTGCTCGATGTGACGATTTAAGTTGCTGTAGGTGTGTTCTCTTCTCGCAAGCTCCACTGAAGATGCAAGCTCCAACCTCCCTGCGCAACCACCAAGCCACCAGCGCTTGCACGCCCACTACTCTCGGCTGCGTCTCCTGCATCTTGGTTGCACCTATTACGTTTTATTCCCCTCAATGTAGCTAATTGATATTGTTCATGATTGGACCATTCTAATTTCCCTCTCCTCCTTTCCTTTGTGAGTCGTCGTTCCTGTAGCAGTGATTAGACAATTAAAATGTCTCCTCTCAAATCCTTCTCTGCGTCTCGTTCTCGACCTCCAACGCTGCGTGTTGCCTCCAGCCCATTTAATTTTCTCTTACTCTTTGCACGCAGCGTATGCTGCTTCGTTGAAGCAGCAACGCTGCGTGAAATGCTTCAACGTAGCGTTTTCATGCTGCTCTCTTTTTTTATTTCTTTTAGCTTCTTGCATTTAGAATTTTTTTTTCTTTGTCTTCCATTTTTTATCTTTTAATTTCTTTGTCTCACTTCATGAAGAGAAACAAAAATAAATCTTCGAAAAATGACCCAAATGTAATGCTTCCGACTCACTTTAATTTATTTGCTTCCAAATTGTACCTAAAATCACACATGAATTAAAGTGAGTATCTTAAGCATTTTTATGTCAATAATTGCTAAGTGTAAATGATTAAAAATATCAACAATCAAACACATATCATGGGTTTTCAATTTGGCAACCCTATTGAATTTGGGATTTTTGCTTATGAAAAGGAAATCAAGAAAGACAAGAGGAGCAAGAAAAGAGGCACATTTGAGCAAGTTATAAGCAAAAAAACTCAAGGTGGGTTACATTTTTATAATTGAGTAATAAGACATTAATGTTTTCTTCCAAATCAAGAAAGTTAAATGTTTTTGTGTTATAAATGTGCATATATTGCTCTTTGAATGTTTTGAAAAAGTGCTATGATTTTGGTATGTGGATATTGTGTTGACGATTTATAAAAAGAATGTGGAAATGATTTTTGAAAGATACTATGGTTATGAAATCACTTTTCATAAATGTGCCAGTTTGGGCAATATGTTTACAAGATGTGATATGCATGATTATGTGGGTTTGTAATGGTCCCTTAAGTTAAGTCAAGTGCACTTTGACAAAAGGCTTCTCCCGCCTGTCCGCTAGTGGCATGGAGCTCTTTCATGGACTCCCTAAGTTCACGACTACACAAGACCACTATGTGAAAATGTATAGTACGTTCTGTTTTTGGATCCACCCAAACCATTTAATGTGATTATATGTGTATGATTTGTGACAAGTTTGATGAATTCATTATTCTTGATGTTATGAATTGCTTGATGAGTTGTGAATTTGGGAAATATGTGTCGCATGGATCTCAATGTGAATTTTACCATGGAAATGAATATTTCAAGGATTTTTGCTTGTTTCTCGTTATAAAATTGTTACCCATGAGCTTTAAGCTCACCCCATTCCTTTCCATCTCCAGGTGACAAGCAAGAGATCGAGTGAAAGAGAATCAAGGCATCACTCCAAAATTTGCATCTTTTTATGTTTTGAGCTAGATTTGTAACCACAAGGCTTTAGTTGCATTTTGAGCAAATTACTATTTATGTATCTTTTTGTGTTTTGGGATTTTGAGATATTGATGTATTGTGGCTTGAAATGCCTATTAAAGCTTTGTAAAAACTCATATCTTTTGATGTTAATGAGATATGATTATGTTTTGCTCATGACATTTCCAAATTGTACATTTCATTTTCAAGTTTTCCATAGAGGTAAAAATGTGTGATCTAACTTCATGGGAAAACCGTATTAATCTAGGCTGAATTGGACAAATTTATCTTCTTAGAAGTTGTAGATTATCTTTATAGCTTTCCAATGATATATAGTATGAAATTTTTAGACATTGGAGTTAAGAGATATGATCATTAGAAGTTTTTGTTGCTGCATAGGATGGACATTCAGGACAGCTACATTGTTTGAAATTTTGACCCTTATAGAGGTAAAAATTGTTTTCGAAATCTTCATAGAAGTTGTAGATCTAGAAGTCTTCTTTGAAACGATTTAAGAATGACCTAAATTTGATATCTCTAGTGAAAGTTACACCCATTTTACCAATACAAGTTGGAAGAAGAAAAGTAGGAAGGGAGAAGTCACAATCGCGACTCTACGGACTTGCCCGAAAGTTGCGCGATCGCGATCGGGACCTGCATTCCCCTCCCCCAAACCTGAACACATTCCACTCTTTTGGCCATAACTTTGTCATCCGACCTCCAAATGACCTGATTTTTGAACCAATGGTTTCTTAACACATTTCCCTATCTCTCCATAAAACTTTATAACTTTTGGTATTGATTTGAAAAAGGTTGATTGAATCAAAGTAAGGGTATAGGTTGGAAGAGTGTGAATTGGATATTTTACTAAACATACTTCGGTATTTTGCAGATATCTTGATCTGTAGAGCTCCAAATGAGATTATTCATATCTCAAAATAAACTAGAGACATAGAGCTATAAATTATCTGAAGCAATCGAATTTTAATTCAATCTCTAAGACTTTCAATTTCTGGATGGAAGTTGAGTATAGTGTAATATTTCAGTATATAATAGTACAAAAATGTTTGGGATATAACTTTTATATTTCTGAACCATATTGAATAATTTTGGTATCATTAGAAACTTAAGCAATGGGGAACAAATGTTTTGAAGAAGTCAGATTGAAATTCTGGTATATAATTCCAACATGAAATAGGAGAAATGAGTTTGTTTTTTATGTTTGCCTGGTATGGGCTCGCGACCCTTATGGGATGCGCGTTCGGATGTCACTCAGGACGTTAGGCAAGCGTCTTGCGAGGCAGGGTCCAACATTAAATAAGGTATAAAAACTCAATTTTAAACCCTAGAAAAGTGGAGGTCGTGCAAGACATCTAAGGGAGAGAGAAGGACGCATTTTTGAGAGAAAAACCAAGAGAATTCAAGGTAGAATCAAAGGATTTCAAGGAGACACAAAGCTGCCATCATAGAATTCCAGCTTTGCTCTTCAACATATAAGCCTCACTTCTTCTTTTTTCTTGATTCTTTGTTGCATTTTGTTGATTGCTTTGCTCTTCAACATATAAGCCTCACTTCTTCTCTTTTCTTCCTTCTTTGTTGCATTTTGTTGATTGATAAGGATGTATGGATATGTTATGGACATGTTAGATGAGATTTTGATGGATTTATAAGTAGTTATTAGGGTTGTTATTGCCTAAACTGTTTAGTATCTCACTTTATTCAATGTTATGGGTGTGTTTGATGTTGGTTGATGTTTATGGTATATGGTTGTCCATACTTAGCTCACATAAAGATATGGAGTTAAGAAATATATTAGTAAGTGCCATGAGATCAGGCTTACACCAAGAACACTCCATATATCAAGTTACCTTGTCATTTGGAGAGAGATATTAAATGGAAATGTGGTTGTCCACAAATTTGTTCATATCCTTTTAATGGTTAAGCGAAAAATGGGAAGTGAGAGCTTACGTAAATGAACATAATTCATTTACATCATTAAATAGGGCTTATTTGGTTAAAGTAATGAGAGTGAAAGAACTAGGACATTAGGAACTTTTGGATTAAACATAATGAACATTGCTAAAGTGAGAGAATACATAGTTAGGTAATGACAATCCTAAGTTGTTAAATTGATACTTTGATTCACCATTTTCTAAATTTGTGTTTTTACTTTTGTGACAACCCTAAATTCTATATGTATGACTCTTAATTTTAATATTTTGGATCTTCCAAATCTAATTATTTGAGTTCCTTGAACAAAATGAAATTTGGATCATTCGGTGAATAATCAATCCCTGTAGGATGATGCCTATCTATACTGCGATTTTCGATCTGTATACTTGCAGGATAAGAGGTTTTAATTTAAAATTTGGAAAATTACCTATCAATAACATCTTGTCAAGATGATTCAATCTTTCTATATTTAAAACTACGTATAAAAATCCCAAACACTATATTATGTTGGGACCATATGAATAAACTTTGTTACCTATAAATATTCCCCCACTATAGATTAAAAAAAGAAGGGCCTCAATGTCTACTTAACCTTAACCTAGAAAAATAAACCAAAATCAATTAAAACAAAAATTATCACATACTTGAACTTAAATAGATGAAGCCAAGAGATGATATCAAAATAGATTAACTAAAGAGATGATGAAATGAACTTCAATTAAGCATGCTTCAACTAAAACAAACAGGGGAGACAAAGTAAAGAGATAATTGGAGATTGCAATATATTAAAGATTATGGATTATAAAACACACACACAGGCACTCACGCACACAAACAATTTTCATGTTGTACACCTTTGCAAATTCAATTCTTGCAGTTCTTGAAATTATCTCCCAGCAATAGAATACATATGATGTTACAAAACCCTGAACAACCTACAACTTTAATGTTTTAACTAACTTGTAAATCAGTTCTCTAAACCCTTAAATCATGAATAAAATATTAGACTCAACGCCAACCCCACTAAACAGACCAGTTTCAAAAATTTAACCATATGTCCTAACCTGTACTATTTAGGCACTTACCCTTTTATAGGAATAAATTAAACATGTATACATACAAATTTTATGTTTTACACTTTGTCAGATTCTTAACTCTTGATCCAAAAATAATTAGAGCAAAATATCTCAGTTATTCACGTCCAAAACAAAATTGCTACACTTGTTAACCTATACCTCACAAACTAGACCATACTTAAACCATTTTACAGCCATTTAAAATATGTATAAACAGTTGTGAAAGTTCAGTATTCCAATAAAATTTCATTCAAAATCATCATACAAAATTTTATTTAAAGAGAGGTTTAAGAAGGGATGCAATCCCACTCATCTATTGTTGGAAATCAAGTGTTCTTCTTCCTCCAAGCCTCTTTTTTTTTTCTTCCTTCACTCTCTTTCTCTCCTCTTCTAGGAATGTTGTCCCCTTCTCTCTTAAATTCTCCTATTTTGCAGCTCATAAACCTTAAATGACATATTTAAAAAAACAATTATATCCATGTTGTATAGTGTAAAATTTTAACTATGCCCTTAATAAGCAACCTATTTCTTCTTCTTTTTCCTCAATTGTCCATCAACTTTTCATTTTTATTTTAAATATATTTTCAAATATTTTATAACTTATAAGCACACTAATTACTTCAAAATAATTTCCATCTAATAAATGCAATTTATTTCATTTTATCCAATTTATTTACTAACATCAGTTATTCTTAATCTTTTGTCCGAAAATTCTAAGTCCTCAAATTTATCATCAATTTTTCACCAATTATTCAAAAAATATCTCCTCATTAAAATAATTCTAGCAAAAATAAAATTTCTTTTCTAAGAACCAAAATGCAAAATACTTTTAAAAATTCAATTTTAAGAATAAAAATAATAGGAAAACACACACTGTATAAGACAAATATAAATTAATGAGACTAAATAGTAATTGAAAAAACTAAACAAAAATTTAGGGCATGAAAACTCTCCCTGATCTTTTAATAAAATTTCGTCCTCGAAATTTGGTAGTATTACTCCTAAAAAGTATGAGCGTAATATTTTATAAAGTAATTATAGAATCATCATCCAAAAAATACTTATACATTAATAAAGCTATAATTCATTAAAAAAGCCTCAGGAAAATCCTCGTAAGGACATCATATCAAATAATAGAAATTTGATTATAAGTATTAGACACAACATTTTTTTCCTTACTCAGAAACACATAACATTTTATCTAATTCAATTATTGTAATTCTCTTTCTTGTTAAAACATTCCCAAAATGTCCTCAAATCTTGAAAATAATTACTTACAATAAAATCGGTTGAAAAACTTAGGTCAATTTATCACATTCACCTCACAATCTGTAGTTTGTAAAATCAAATCAATATGTCACAAATTTACTTCATCATATTTAAAATTCACCATTGACTGACAATAAAACAATATTTTAAAAACATTTCTCCCTATTTGCCATCTAACACATTTCTAGAATCTAATATCATTTCTGCTTTCCTTTCAACAAGTCATAACTATATGACAACATAAATTCAAATCTAAATCCATGAGATAATTTTGACTAATCGTAACTTCATTTAAAAAATATATTCCTAAATCCGTAACTTATAATAAAATTCATTCATATTTAAAATCACATTCTCTATATTGAAGCATTTTCATATTTGTTTCCTACAACTCCATAATCAACCTCGAAAACTATACAGTCTTAGGACTTAATCACTCTTGAACAATCTATATACATTGGTCTTACTCCTAAATCATTGTAAATTTTTCTAAACCTTTATTTATAAGTATGTAAACTGTCTTAACCATTTCCTCATACAACTTTTATTTCTCCTCCTAGACTAAATACCTTTCTCTCCTATGTTACCTCTAAAAAATGGACTCCCATCTATATGTATCATTTCTCACTTGGGACACATTTCTAATCATCCTTATGCATTTATTCATTACAAAACCATTATCAAATTGCAAACATCCATCATTAACTTATCTATTCACTCTTATCGTCTTTTATTACCAAATCTCTAAATATTGTTTTTCTTTGATCTTAATCTCCATCTCAATTCACTTTCCTCTCTAAACATTACCTAGTTGTTTTAAATATGTTTGTTATCTCTCCTCTTAATTGTTACTACTTAATGTAACCCAACATCATCAATCATCATTCAATAAATATCTCTATCTAGTATCTCCAGCATGTCCACATATTTACTCCCTTTGTCTATGACCACCCGTAAATTTTTATTCTTTTTCATTGTAATTAACGTCTATTTAATATTATTTGCCTAAAAATAGTAGATAAACATCACTTTGATCCTAATTCATCACTTTAATATTTTATCCAGTAGTACCTATCTTTGCTTCCATATATACTACATCACCAGTTAATCTACCATATCTCCTTATATTATTCAATCTGTTATTTATCTCTAACACAATCACCCTTTGAATCCATTTATTATTTACTTTTAATATTTCTACTACATAACCTTAACTCTAAAATTTTATTCATTATCACCAATAGGTTTCCAATAGTAATCATTGTTATTTGATTTAACCTAAAAATCTTATTTATCAATTCCATTTCACTCTGTATCCGTCATATCAATTATTGTTCATTTCCATTTGAGTATTATCATTCTTTTTTACGTAAATAAATAATGTCTCATTCCTCTAACTTATCACATCATGAACCAATCATACTTCCATTCTACCTCATCATTTTTCCTAAACCATATTTGTACTTTATTTACCAATTGCAATCTACCTTACATTCTACCTTTAA
>JANKOE010000008.1:40834955-40845837 GCA_026284465.1 Erythroxylum citrifolium | reverse complement strand
AAAGACGAAAGTGGTAAGAAGGTGGATCAAACCCTGTATAGAGGGATGATTGGTTCTTTGCTTTATCTTACAGCAAGCAGATCTGATATATTATTCAGCGTGTGCTTGTGTGCAAGATTCTAGGCCGATCCTAGAGAGTCTCATTACATTGCTGTTAAAAGAATTATGAGATATCTCGCAGATACTACTGATCTTTGCTTAATGTATAAGAAAGGTAAAGATTTCAGGTTGACTGGATACTGTGATGCGGACTATGCCTGTGATAGGACAAAGCCGAGTATATGTCTGCCGCAAGTTGTTGTTCACAAATATTGTGGATCAAGTATCAACTGGAGGACTACTCGATACAAGAAAAGGAGATCCCAATATATTGCGACAACACCAGTGCCATCAGTCTGTCAAAGAATCCAATTTAACATTCGAGAGTGAAGCATATCGAAGTAAGACATCATTTCTTAAGAGACTACATTCAACGAAGGATCGTGAGTCTTTCAGTTTGTAGAAACGAAGTTTCAGTAGGTAGACATCTCTCACAAGGGTGTTTTAGAGGGAAAAGTTGTCATAACTTTGAGAACCACACTTATTCTAGAATTCTCTTTATAATCCCTAACATCGACCCCCCTTGGAGTCTTTACCAAACAGAAACTTTTCATTTTTCAAATCCTCTCAATTCTCTGTAACCGTTCATTACCCTTTCGGAAGCACAAACCTGCAGTCAGTTATTGACTTACAAAAGAAGAAATGGAGCAAGCAATAGTTTACGGAAGACTTGTAGATTTTGAATCTTTGTGGAAAGATAATCTGGATGTTGAACTTGAGATAGTTGCAGCAGGATGGAGGAAATTTTTCCAAATCCGAGAACCCATATATTATGCAGAAGTGTACAATTTCTGGAGGAGTGTAAAGCTGGTAGATGATGCTATTGTTTCTATAGCAGACAAAATGTCTGTCATTATAACAATGGCGTCAATTGAGAAAGCTTCTGAATGTCCATCCACTGCAGAGAAGCTTACAAGCAAAGCGAGATGGATGACAAAGGTTAAGGTGAAAGAAGACGAAGTCAATCGACAACTATATGGAGATAATGGCCCATCGGAGAGAAAGACGTCAAATCTGGTGCCAAAGGCGAGGGTCTTACAAGTAATTTTGTTCAATTGCATTTTACCTAGAGCTGGTTCCAGGCACTTAGTGACGACTTTGGACGAACAGTGCCTGTTCTATTTACTGAATCGCCAATAGATAGACCTACCTTTTCTGATTTTTCAGTATATGGTCAAGTCGATGAAGGATACAACCAGTTACCCATATTCTATGTTGCTAACTAGAATTTTCAGAGACTCTGGAATTCGTCTCAATGAAGGAAATAGAATCGTACATCATGTCAAGAGTTCTATTGACTCAACAACTGTTGGGAGGATGGGCTTGAAGAATATGGAGAAAGGAGAAACAGATTCTCAGAGTAAAGCAAGAACTTAGGGGGAGCGGACAATGAAGAAATCTCCTGTGAAGAGTTCTAAGAATCAAGCTAAGGAGATAAAGCCTATAACTGTTGAAAGGAAGAAATCATCTGAAGAAACTGCGAAAGAAACAATGATTTCTCAGAAACAAAGTAGTCGAGTAAGAGGTGCTTTGAAAAGAAAAGGGGAGACACTCTTAAGTGAAATTCCGAAACAACCAAGAAGATCACCTAGAGTTCGAACTGTACGACAGCAAGAGGAAAAGCAATCCAGAGAGTTGAATCAGGTAAAAAACTCTGAGTTGCGATCACCAAAAGCTACAAGATTTTTAGTCTCAATTTTACGAGAAGATTCAGCCAAACAAGCTGAAGAGATTGAAAGAAAAAGGAAATTGGAGTCTAAGAAGCAGAAGCAACAATCCCAAAAGACTCCAAGGCTGGTTGAAGCTCAACAGAAGGAGAAAGTCAGTCAGAAGAAAACTACTCCTACTGCTGAGAAGGTTAGTTAGAAGGAAATTACTCCTGTTTTTGAGGAAGTCAGTAAGGAGAAAATTACTTCTACTACTCAGGAAATTACTCTGGTGAATGATAATCCTAGTTTTGAGGAAGTTATTTCTACTGCTGTTCCAACTGATCATTCTAAAGAACTCAGTTTGGTCCGAGTAAATACTTCCTTACAATCAGCAATAGTTAGTCAGGAGAAGACAACACCCACTGTTGTTCAGACAGAGGAGCCAGTAGAACACAGTAAGGAACAGGTTAACGCTCTTCAACCTCTAAGAAAAGAAGATTTGGAAATCAGAGTGTTTGAAGAAGTCGAACCTGTGAAGAAGAAGAAGAATTCATCGATAATCATTAAGGAAATATCGAGGAAAGTAGTGAAGGTTCACTTCAAACCAATTTTGGTGAATGAAAGTGCTATGCATCTGTTGAATGAAGAAGACAAGAGCTTCTATGAGCATTTGAAACTCATAGGAAAGAAAGCATATCCAACACAGATGACGAACCAACAGCACACAATTTTCCCAATCACAGAGGATACTGTGATAAAGGTTGTGCCTGACATTCAACCAAGGAGTCCAATTGAGCGCACTGATGATAAAGGAAAGATGAAGTTATAACCAGAACCTGTAATAAATGATCTAACAGCAGATGAAATTGTTGAAGAAGTGCGTCTTATAGACTAAGTGTGCTATGAAGCAGGGTATGTGGAGAAAAAAGTGACGGGAATGTCTATTTCTCATCACATATCAGAAGACCCAGGAACGAGTGGTAGCCGATCAATGATAAATGATCCAGTGGGGGAAAACTTATAGAAGGTCAGTTCAATACAATAAGGGCCGGAGATATGAAATGTTTAATTGAGCCCATTGTGAAGGCTATTCTACGCCGACGACCACTGTGGCAAATATCTTCAATAAAGGAGATTCTACCCTTCCTTAGATGACCAGCTCCACGCCTACTAGTTCCTGATGACATAGATCTTCCTGAACCCTACCTACCTGTTCCACCTCCAACCCTACAGATCGTTGAAGCTAGTGTTCCTTCTTCAGACGCGTACAACACGACAGTTGCTTTTGAAGAAGAACAACCACAAGAAGCTGAACAACCGACAACTGCACCTGACTTACAGGCTTAAGTAGCTCATCTACAGAAGAGAAGAGGAAGTTAGAAAGGGAGCAGTGAAAGAAAGGAGCAATGAAAAGAAAAATAAAATGAAAGGAAGAATACAAGATGGAAGAAAACTGGAAGTTCTTATTCTTACCTTTGTATTTTTTGGCTATAATCTGTAAAGCTTTTCATCTTACTAATAAAGGTATTTGTTATCATCAAAAAGGGAGAGATTGTTAAGTCAAAATGACTTTACGATTAATAATTTTGATGACAAACAAAAAACAGACGAATGAAAAGCAGACAGAAGCCAAATAGAAAAGCAGACGCAAGCTAAAACGAAAAGCAGACGCAAGCCAAGTAGAAAAGCAGACGCAAGCTAAAACGAAAAGCATACGGAAGACAAGTAGAAAAGCAAACGCAAGCTAAAGAGAAAAGCAGACGGAAGCGAAAAGCAGACGGAAGCTTAGAACGAAAAGCAGACGGAAGCGAAAAGCAGACGGAAGCTTAGAACATAAAGCAGACGGAAGCAAATACAGACGAAAGAAAGAAGAAGGAAGCTTCAGTTGAGTTAGTTACAGAACTTAACTAAATAACCGTTTCTTTAAAGATTCAAGAAGCAGTTAACAAGAAGCAATTGAAGACGAAGGCTATAAATAAGAGTCAGAGTCGAAGATTGCAAGTGTTAGAATCCTTATTATGCTTAGGCTAATGGTCAAGGTGAAGCATATAACAAAATAATTATAAAGATTATAGAGAAAATGTTAAAAGATATTCCAAGAGAATGGCATAAAATTCCATGTAAAACCTTGTGGACGTATTGTACTTTTAAGCATACCGCCAAAGGAATTAACACATCCACCTCAACATATGGACATGATGTGCTTTTTCCTATGGAAGTGGTGGTTCCATCCTTAAGAGTAACTAAACAAAACTCTTTAGGATTTTTGACTATTCAAAAGCAATGGTATTGTAGTCGGATGATTTAGATGAATTATGATTTCAAGCTTTAAATAATATGATTATTTAAAAAAGTAAGGTGGCAAAATTCTATGATAAAAGAATTCGCAAGAAAGAATTCCAAAAAGGGGTACTAGGGTGCAAACTAATCCCAACCCCTAGGATACAAGACATAGAATAAGGTAAATGATCGTCAAATTGGGAATGACCATTTAGAATTTATGGAGTTTTAAGTGGTTATGTATATTAGTTATCTAATTTGATAGGTGAAATTCATAGGCAATTTATTAATGGAAATTATTTAAAACCTTATATACCTACTTTTTTAAAAAAGCATGAGGATCAAGGAATGATAGCGAATTCTTACAATAAAATAACTTCACATTAACATTTAGAAATGAAAGTTCAAAGTCCCATTCGAAAATAGAAAAAGTTAGAAAAACAGAGAAGTTCATAACTAGTCTAAGCCAAAGGATCGAATTTTGCCCCATTGATTAATATATGACACCTGGTCCTCCTTAGCTTGTTGCACCTACTACTTTTAAAAGCTAACTTTATCTTTTTGTAGCACCAACGACTTCCCCATCTTGTTTGAGAGCTTCTTGTTTTTCTCTAATCAGCTTGATAGCTCATCTATACTCAATAACTTCATTTTCTAAGGAACTAGGTTTGTTTTTTAGCTTTTAAATTTTAGTCAAAAGATTCTTGCCTTTAGTTTCTTCCACATCGTAGTCCCTTCTATGTAGATATGAGAGACTTAACTTTCTTTATTACATAACTTGATTGTGGAAAGATTTTTAAAAGGAAGCAAAGACTTTCTCAGTATTGCTTAGAAGTCCCCCGACAACAGATGACTGAGTTATAGAGTCAACATATGACAATATGTTTAGAAAAGAACTATGTTGAATTATAGTCAGAAATTGCAACTTCCACTATATGGTCAATAGTCTCAATAGTTCTTTAGAGTTGAACATTATTGCAATGCTAGAAGGAAAGTTAGAAGAAAGATCTAATAAGGTTAGGTCGAAGACTTTTTTCTGAGGTTGTCGACTTAAACCAAACATCCTTTATTTGCAAATTACAAAAGAATTCATTAATAGGCTAGTATGTCAACATATAGGATGAAGGAATTTTTATCTCACCTCCAGTGAAGAAATCTCAATTTCTTTTAGCTCAGGAGAAGTCTTGATCTTTCTAGATTGTAGTTATGTAGTTACAAAGGAAAAGAGGAAGCAGGGAGGTTCGATGTTATGTTGTTAGCCCCGAAATTTTTTTTTATTATGATTAAGCATGAATAGATTAATTTTGGGGTATTGTTAGATTAATTTTGTTAGAATTAATTAGCATACCAATGTGGCTAAGATGATATGAGGTAGGTGAAGTGAATTAAATTGTTATGGTGATAAGAATGTATGGAGGGTATAGATGGAAGATAACTTAAGTTGGAAAATTTTAAGGCATTGAGGGAAGGGCTTTTTAGTCATTTTTGGCTTCATTAAATGATAGAAAGGAGGCTTGACTTGTGTGGTAAGGAGAAGAATCGAAAATTAGAAGAAAAGAAGGGAGAGAGTGTCATGGAGAGACGAGAGAAAGAAGGTTGTAGTTAGGTCTTGATTTTCCATGGTCTTAAGAAGAGATTTTGATGTTTTTCCACGAAGAAAAGAGCAAGAGGAGGTCTAGAGCTTTCTTTTGAGCCAAACCACAAATTGATTGGTGAAGGTTTGAGGTAAGTGTATAGTTTTTCCTTTAATGTTTAGAAGGGGTTTTGGTTTTAAACTCTTAGGAATTTCATGGGTATGAGTTTTCTGGAATCAATTTCATGCATTGGTTCTTTGGGTTTGTCCATTTGAGTATCTATTGATTTGGGATTTCTATGACTATTGAAGAAAATCTAGAGAGGGAAGAAGAGCAAGAGGGGAGGCTTAGTTGAGCAACTTTCCAAGCAAAGGAACTAAGGTGGGTAACCTTTTTATAATTGACTTAATGAGCCATAAATGTTCTTCAAAATAAATGAACTTTAATGACTTTCAAACTGCCCTATAAATGTGCTTTTATTGTTTTCTAAATGATTGAGAATATGCCATATTTGGTTGGTTTTGAATTTGGAAATAACTTCAATTTGCTTCAAAATTTATGCTTGTGTTAGAATGAGTTATAAAATGGCTTGATGCTTGTGTTGGAATGAGTTATAAAATGGCTTGATGCTTGTGTTGGAATGAGTTATGAAATGGCTTGATGCTTGTGTTTGGAATGAGTTATGAAATGGCTTGATGCTTGTGTTGGAATGAGTTATGAAATGGCTTTGATGCTTGTATTTGAATGAATTGTGAAATGATAATATACAATGCATATGAAATAGGTCATGCTTATGAAAAGCAAGATTTGAAATATGCCATATGGGCACATAGATTTTCAGTGCATAAATTACATGTTATGTGGGTTTGGTAGTCCATCCAAGAATTGTCACGTGCACGTTGACCAAGATATAGGCTTCTCCCGCCTACCCGCTAGTGGCTCGGAGCTCCTTTATGGACTCCCTCAAGAATTTACGACTACACAAGACCATTATCGGGATTGTGTAGTTCGTCATGTTCATGGATCTACCCAAACCATTATTATGTGATTATGTGTAATTTACATTGACAAGTTTGATGAATGCTTGATATATGTGACTTGTGAATTGATTTGATATGTTGAGAATTTTAGAAATATATGTGGCATGAATTTCATTTGAGTCTTGTTATGGAAATGAATAATTCAAAGGTTTTGCTTGTTATCGATTATAAGATTGTTACCCACGAGCAAAAGCTCACCCCTTTCCTTCCCCTCCTCAGGCGATAAGCAACATTCCGAGTGATCGAGTCAATTGAAAAAGGGCATCACGCCAATTAGCATATTTTTGTTCTTTTGAAGATTGATTTTTGTAATCGATGCTTTAGTCGCATTTTGAGAATTTGTATTTCTGGAAACATTCGTATTTTTGGATTATGTTGTAAGGTGGCTCGAAATGCCCCCTAAAGCATTGTACAACCCTTCATTTGATATGAATGAAATATTTATGCATTATGGTGATTTATGGCATTTCATGATGTTGCATTGCAAATTCTAAGTTTTCTTTGGGGTGGGATTTTTGTATTCCAACTTTGAGGGAAATTATGCTTTGATCTAGGATGAATTTGGATAAGTTGTCTTCATAGAAGTTGTAGGTTGTCCTTTTATCTTTCCAACGATACCAAGTTTGCGATTTTTTGATGTCGGAGCTGAGAGTTATGGCCATTAGAGTGAGGGATGTCGAGCAGGAAATGTCACCCGAAGGTTACAAGGCCAAACCGTGTGAATTCACACGGGCTTTGTTTTTCAGGTGCGGAAGTGCCATTTTCACCCAAATGGTACACGGGCTGACCGTATAAATTCACACAACCCGTGTAAAATTCACACAGCTCATGTAAAATTCACACGGGCCGTGTATTTCTGGAGTAGAGTGTCATTTTTTTTACCCGAATGTTACACAGTCCCGTGTGATTTTACACGGTCCGTATATTTTGACCCTCTTAATGACCTAATTTCAATTTTTGGTCTTCATAAAAGTTGTAGCCTAGATGTCTTCTTTCCAACCGTCCAAAAAAGAAGGCAATCCGACATTCGTAGTGAGAGTTATGGCGTTTGTACCAAAGTATGTTCAATAGGAAAATGGATATGAACATGTTGGAGTCGTTTAGCCACAACTCCTTCGTCCGACCTCTGATTGAGTTGACTCTTAAGGCGTTAGATTTCTAACACTTTTCCCTACCTCTCCATAAAAATTTATAGCCTTTGGAGTTAAATTCAAACAGTTTGATGGAATGAAAGTGATTAGTCGGGTTGGTGAGCTTAATTGGGCTTTGAAAATATTGTGGATTTTTAAGTATATCTTGAGCTATAAAGCTCCAAATGAAGTGGTTCTTATTTATAAATGAACTAGCTACTAAGAGTCACAACTTTGAAGAGTCAATTGTGAATTTCGAGTTCTCAATATGTGAGCCCACCCTTTGTGGCCTGAGATGTATTAAGAATGATAAGAACCCGATTATGGCTTATTAGGGTGCAAGGGCTTAACCCTACAAGAAAGACCGCTCTATGGTTCAGGAATCGTTGGGCTTTAGAAACGGGGCTCAACATATGTCATCTGTAAAAAAGAGATAAAATACTAGGAATTCAAAATGAAAATAAAGTTAAAATTAATAAAAGGACATTTTAAATCGTCACTGACTTCTTCAACAACATTTACAATAGTAAAAGAATTCCCTTCTAATGTCTTTAATAAAATGTATAGCAGGTACAAATTCTTTGTGCAATTTGTAGGAGGAGCTAGTAGGCTTCCTTTCAAAAACTCTTAGAGCTAGGGTTTTAGATTTTTTAGAACTAGATTTTTCTTGCGGCTTTCCTTTAAATTTTATTTTTACAAAAGAAATTAGGACTTTTTTCTAAGAAGAAGGTTGACCTTCTTCTTTGTTTTTAGCATCTAAGATTCCGAAGCCTATAAACAAATAAAAGTGAGGAAATTTTTTAGGAATTAAGAATACATTAGTAGAGTTGGAATACATTTGAGAAATCTAGAATCATGTTAAGGGACTAAACTCTAAATGATTTTTAGTCACCACGAGTGGTAAGCTTTGGTATTAGCCACACTAATAACAACAATCTTGCACTTTAAAATGAAACAATGATAGAAAAGTTTCTAAAAGTATTTGTCAATGATAGCATTTGCTTCAAAAGGTACCCCTAATGGATAGTCCAAAAAATATATTACAAGAGCAATTCCCAAAAATAGGTTAAATTGCCTACTCCAAAGGTAAGGAAGATACATTTAAAATCCTAAGGTCATAAGAGAAAGGTTTAGTTTTAGAGCTTTGTCACCACTAACAATGAAAACGCTAGGGTTAGTATAAACAAGAAAAAGCTTTTGGTAGACATCTAAATATGAGCATTTGGAGGTTTTAAAGATTATTAACCAGTAAAACCTTTCAGAGAAGTCTCAAAATAGATTCAACTAATCTATATACTAAGACTTTAGAGATAGAAAAATGACAGATATTTCATCAGGAGACTAACTAAAAAAATTGGTATATAATTGAAGTCCAAGAAAACTAGGAAATTTAAGGTTAGAAGAAGGTAGACCTTCTATATCCCTAACTTTAAGGAAATAAGCAAAAATCCAAAGTTGGACAGACTATATAGACAGATTTAGACGCTTCAAAGGAAGGTTACAGAGGCATCTCCTTAAATTTCTATAAAGAAATTCCAAGAAAATAAAGCCTAAAGCAAAGAAGTTACCAAAAGCTACTGCTTTGGTCCATAAGTGAAAAAGGGTACAAATCCTAGAAGTCTTAGAATTTATTTAGCCAGAGAATTCATACACATGGAAATCAGATGAGAAGCCCAAGATTCAAGAATTCCAAATAATTAATACATAATTTATGTGTGTTTTAAAAACAGTGCAAGAAGGTGGTTAATTAGAATGTGTACAAAAGACAAAATTCCAGAACATGAAAGTTAAGGAGATAGTGGCTACTAGAAGATAAGAGGTTACTTGAACATTAAGTGGAACTTGAGAAAATAATGGAAGATAGTTAACAAGAACACGGTTAAGTGGGCTAGAAGTTAAATAGTTATAGAATTCCATAACATGAATAATGGCAAGTAATTAGCTAAAATATAGGGAAGTGGGTAGTTATAGCACAAACTGCTTGAGGTTGAGAATACTATAAATTCACTAGCACCATGATCATTCAAACAACACTCTTGATCAAAACATTCATATTACAAAAGAAATCACTCTCTACAGAGATGATTCAACCTATTTCAAATATGTTTTGTTATTTTCCAACTTTCCTTACGTCACAAATTCTCCTTTGTTATATCAAATTCCCTTTTGTAGTTTGTAATTCCCTTTTGCAACAATCAACCACTTTCTTTACTTCAGATTTCATTTCAACATATCTTAACATTTTGGTAGCTTAAAATTATATTTTCTAAGTTTTCTAAAGCCCACTTATATTATTAATAGAAGTCAGGTATAAATACGAGGATAATTTCTCCTTGGCATGCCCGCATTCTAGGTTAACACCAAATAGTAGTCAATGTTGTAAATTAAATAAAAAACTTATTTGAATTACACACTATTGTTACTACTGGATTCCAATCAAAAGCGAGGAACTTTTTCATCAAGACATGAACTTTTACCAAGTAAGGTGTCCAAGAAGATGTAAACTTTTGTTGGGTAAATGGCTACATAGATGAGAATGAAACAAATGAAAAGATTATTTATAGAGGAAATATTTTGGATCCATTTTGAGAGAGTACTAAAACATCTTGTTTTATAATTAAACACATTTAAGGATTTATCATTAGTAAATATAAAAAAGTTATGGAAATTTTAGGATAGGTCTTACCAATTTTGGTATCAATGCTATCATGAGGGGTCACAATGGGTCAGGCAAGATTCTAGCCTAGGCCCAAAGTTCGACTAAGCATAACCTTCTTGGTTCAAGCCCATGCACTTGAGTCAAACCCTAATTTAATATATTTTTGAATTTCAAATTAAAAAGAAACTTACATTTTCTTTGAAAAGTTTAGGTGTTGAGCCCCGTTCCCGAAGCCCGACCTGAAGTGAATCACAAGTTAATAAATTAATAATCAAACACACAAGAAGGGGGGTTGAATTGTGTACACTTTTTCAGTTTTACCCTCTTTTTAAAAACTGCACTTGTTTAATCAGATTTACGAAAACTTTGATAAATTCAAATAGTAACGATAATACAAGTATATGCTGATGAGAGTAAGAGTTAAGAATATTGAACACAGAGATTTATCCTG
>JANKOE010000008.1:40626412-40637585 GCA_026284465.1 Erythroxylum citrifolium | reverse complement strand
AAAAGAAGGGGAAGGAGAGGTAGGAGGAAGGGAGGAAAATTTTGAATTTTTTTTTAAAATTTTGCAAAAAAGTCCACCAATTTTTTAAAATTTTCGATACTGGCTGATATTTGACCGATATTTTGAATAATAGCTAGTATCGACAAAATTGGCCAATATCAATTGGTATTTTTTATCGGTACCATTTATACTCATATCAGTACTAATTTTAAGCCGAAACGGTATGTATCGGCCGAAAATGGCTACCGATAAAGGTATCATATCAGTGGTAATGGCACCCTGGGCAAGTATAGGATAAAAGTACGTGGGGTTATTAGTGGGAGTACTGCACTTTCTCCTATAAAGTGGGCCAAAACAATAATTATTAATAAGCTAAAACGTTAGTGGGACGTGCACTTACACCAATGTAGTGGGATAACACAGCATAAGTAATGGGCTGAAACCATTTATAGTTAATTGTTGCAACTGTTCGTTTTAGAAATTAAAATCAACCTATTATTAATGTCAAAAAAAAATAAAAAATAAAAAATCAACCTATTATTAGCAATAAAATTGGAACAATTTATCTTAATGCAAAATGTCATGAAAATTATTGTCCTAGATCAAATGAACTTGGTATAGTTCCGTTCGCTTAAAGGAGTTAATGTCTTATAAAAGATCTAATTATATATTTAAGCAATTTATCTCAATTACAATGATAATTTATAAGAATTTTGTGAGATTTAAGCAAGTGACCGTTAAGGAGAATCTCATAAAACTCTTTCACTAAACCATTGTATCAATAATAGCGTAATAGTGTAATTATCATATAGAGATATGCTTTAAGATATTTAAAACGACTGATTTAGTACAAGTGAAAGATTATTGGTTTATGCCTATAACCAATCAATTAATTGATTATAGTTTAATGACATAATTATTTGAAGTATTTCTTTACCATGTAAATATTCAGATGTATAAGAGATTCAAATTACATAAATATATTATTCATAAATTGTTATTATTTATTATCTATTAAGACTAAATATTAATAAAATGTAAAAAATTAGTACACATTATATATTTTTTTTCTTATGTATGAATTAGTCGGTTTTATAAATTAAAATATGAAAATATTTCCTTAAATAATCTTACCTCTAAAAAATCGAATAAATTTTTTTGTAATTATTCTATTATAGTCATGGACTACTCATGTCCAAACTTCCTAACAATAAGATCTCATACGTGAAAAAAGAAAAAAGCAAAAAGGTTGGAGAGGGGTGGACAATATAAACGCCTATTGTAACTTATTCATGTTATGATTCGATCTAATGATGTTGCGATTCACGACAACGAGGAAGAAACAAAAACAACAAAGCACGAGAAAGTTATTCATCATTCAGTCTCAATTATGACTTCTTTTTCGTTTGTTCCTGTGGAACGCCGGATTATGCACATACGGTATTCCCTTAATTATAAACTCAATCCCAACTACACAGCACAGCAGGCAAGATACATCAAGTAATGGCAGTTTAGAAGACTATTCGAGCGAGTTCCATCGCTGATGGTAAGTGAGAACTAATGAGCGGGAACTCAAAAAGAGGTGGATTGTGGGCCCTCGTGATTAGCTGCCTTCAACGTTAAGAAAATGTATTTCAAGTTAATAATTTAATTCTAATTTCTGTCACCCAAACTTCACTTTGGTGCAGTTTCTTCCCCTTTCTTATTCGTCTTCTCCATAATTAACTTTAACGACCGAACTCCTGCTTTGCAATTCTCTACGTTACTTCACCATCTCACCCGCAAATTTCTTCAGATCTCAACTCCAGCTACGACTAACGGAGCTTGATTGTTCTGGCTTTGCTTCTTAAAATGTCTCACTTCTATAACGACGTCGACTCGGCCTTTCAGGGTTCAGGGACCAAATCGTATCCTTCGTCTTTTCATTTTCTTTAATGTTTTAATTAAAAGAAGAAAGAGAAAAGAGGTTTATTTTTGGCTCCTTATCTTATATTCCTACGCTTAGTGGTGTTGAGATTTGGTGCGTCGAGAATCTCCAATTGGTTCGCGTCCCGAAATCTATGCACGGCAAGTTCTACGCGGGAAATGCGTATTTAGTTCTTAAAGTAAGTTGTTGTTGGACAAAAATGTTGTCGTGCTGAGTTCAATTAGTTGTGTTGTGTTAAATGTCACCGACTGGGTTAAGTAATCTTTTAAATAATTTTTGTTGGGATTTAATATATTGTTTTTAATTTCTGGAGACAGACAATTTCCCCGAAAAGCGGGCCTCCTCGATATGATGTGCATTATTGGCTGGGAAAGTATGCGAACAAGGTCTATATCAATTCCATGTTGTCTATTTCACACATATCAGGTTTAAATTGTTGTATATCAATTAACTTAATGCATGCTCAATAGTAATACTGAATACGATTTTACCAATTTAATTGAAGTTTCAATTGATGATAATTCAACAGAGCAGAATATTCAATGTGTAGGGTGCGTAGGATTGAGAATCAGATTCCTCTCAGACAGATTGTGATTTGATTTTGTTCCCGTTACAATAAGACAGATGGAAAATTGTCAAGAGAGTAGAGGTCTTATCAGTGTTGAAATTGCAGATGGCTTACTAGACACTTTATGATTGATAGAATGCATTTCTATAGGAGTTTCTAAGGTGACTCTTTTACCGTATATGCAGGTGGAATCTGTGTTGGCATCAGATAAAGCTCTTGAATTGGATTCAGCTTTAGGGTCCTGTGCAGTGCAGTATAGGGAGGTTCAGGGGCAAGAAACAGAAAAGTTCTTGTCATACTTCAAGCCTTGTATTATACCTATTGAAGGCGTATACTCTTCTCTGCCTGGAAATGTGCATAGTAAAGCTTATAAAGTCAGTTTGTATACATGCAAGGGAGACCATGCTGTCTATGTGAAAGAGGTAAGATCTCATAATTTGGAAGTTTCTGAATGATGGTTGTCTACGATTACACATAAGTCAACGCATACCTTTTGGTGATGTGCATGTTGACAGGTGCCTTTTGCTCGGTCATCTTTGAACCATGATGAAGTATTTATACTTGATACTGCATCAAACATTTTTATCTTTAGTGGCTGCAACTCCAGCATACAGGAAAGAGCTAAAGCTTTAGAGGTTGTTCAGTATATCAAGGAGCACAAACATGGAGGCAACTGTGAGGTGACAACAATAGGTGAGGATCTCTTTTTCTCACTCTTCAATTCTTCATTTCTCGTGTAAGAAGGATGTCATCATAACAATTGTTTTGATGCTGCAGAGGATGGGAAATTGGTTGGTGATGCAGATGTTGGTGAATTCTGGAGTATGTTTGGTGGTTATGCTCCCATCCCACGGGATTTGAGTTCCAGTGTTCAGAAACAACATGAAAATCCATCTGTGCACCTATTCTGGTCAGTTTAGTTTTACTTTTGTATCAGTATCTTCAATAACTTATCGTCCTTCTGGAAATTACCAAGACTTTGTAATGGCATCTAAATACCAAACTTTCTTAATGCTTGTCAACAATCTTTCTGCACCCAGCAACTTTTCCCCTCCAAGATCATCGGTTTAAATTTTGATAGAATGTGAAATGCGTGTGCCTGTACGTGTGCACGTGGTCATCCTATTTGCGTACAACTTTTCAGTTTTCTATCACCTCAACTTACCTTATTGATATGGCAAAGTGATGATGAGAACTGCCTAATCCCATGTGAGTATAAGTAAAGAAGTTTGTATATTGTTTGTTATCCCTAGTATGTACAACTAAAGTATGTACATGAGGAAAGGAAAGAATCGTTTTCAATTAGTTTTACAATATTCTGCATAGCATTCTGTCAATATTATGCAACCTATCCTGTTTAGGCAACAAATATTTTAGTTGACTAACAGCTTTCTTGTTAGCAGGATTACAGCCCAGGGAAAACTAGTTCCATGTGGAAGTAACCTGTTGGGCAGAGAAATTCTCGATTCAAACAAGTGCTATATGCTGGATGCTGGATCTGACATTTTCGTGTGGACGGGGGGAAATTCCTCAATTAGTGAACGAAAATCATCAATTTCAGTAGTTGAAGTGAGGAAATCTTCTTCTTCTTCTTCTTCTTGCCTCATGTCGCATGTCCACTGACAGAAACTGATATGAAATCTTTGAGAACTGAATGCCTGGTGCCAAAAATCTTTTAGGAAGGACACACACCAACATATTCTAGAAAACAATAATATAACTTTATCACTCTCAAACCTGAAATTGAACTTCAAGAAGGTAACTGCATTAAGAATAGGATCCATGCAAAGATGCATGAAGGCTAAATGTACTTATGATCTTAATGCTTCCTAACAGATTTCTTGACTGCTGTTCCTAAGATGGCTACCCAATACTTTTTCGCAGAATTTTGTGAGAGAGCAGGGCAGGTCTACTACAAGCCATTTAACTTTTCTGGCTGAACGGTTGGAAACTTCCACTTTTAGGTCTTACTTTGAGAGTTGGCCACAAGTGCTGGAGACCAAGTTGTATGAGGAAGGTCGGGGGAAAGTAGCAGGTTTGTTACTTATTCAAACCAAACTGAAAAGAAAGATGAGAAACTAGTGGCCTTGTAATAAACTATTTTGGAGTCTCTGCTGATGATAATTCTATCCATTTTCAGCAATGTTTAAGCAACAAGGTTATGATGTGAAGGAACTTCCTGATGAAAAAGATTCTCAACCACATATAAATTGCCGAGGAAAACTAAAAGTATATTCCTACAGAAAGCATCTGATTTCATAGAGTTGTGAATACCAACTGATATTATCCTAGATTTACAATTGATGTAAACTCACTATGCAGGTTTGGCAGGTTAATGGTGATGAGGCCACTTTTATTCCAGTTGCTGATCAAACAAAGCTTTTCACTGGAGATTGCTATGTTGTTCAATACACATACCCTGGAGACGGAAGGGATGACAATTTATTTTATGCATGGTTGGGTCATGAGAGTGTAATGGTGAAGAAAACAATTTATTCAAAATTTAAACTTGATACATATATTACTTTCCTCTTTTCCTTTGGTCTAGAAATATAAACCATACTCTTTTGTTTGTTCTGAAATTGAGTAAAGTGTTACTTTTCATCTCCATATAGTTCAATGATGGGAACTATACCATTTTCCATCTTTTTGAAAATTAAGAGAACACATATAAATAGTGCATCTCTTATCTAATTCATTGTTTATACTTTTCTGCTTGCAGGAGGACAGAGTTGGTGCTATATCCCATATGAGTGCTATGGCAGAATCAATCAAGGGGAATGCAGTTGTGGTAAAATTATGCTTTTTATATTTAATTGTACCTGTATCTTTGAAATCATTGTACCTGTAAGATGTTAGATGGTTAAGTTGAATTACCAGAAGCAACAATCAACCTCAGCAGTATTGATATCTTCTTTTTGGCGTTAGCTAGCTACATCTAAAATCTTTTACAGCTGTACTCAATGTTTGATCTGAAATGATGCGATAAGTACCACAATCATCTGCTTCACGTTTTTACCTTTTCATCTTAAATGGCATTCCTTGCTTGTTATTACCTAATTACTTATGCTCTTGGTTGCATCAAATTGAATTTATCATTTAACCAAAACATAAATCTGACTTCAATTTACATGTTCTTCATTCAGGCTCAAGTTATTCAGGATAAGGAGCCACGACTATTTTTCTTGATTTTCCAGACAGCTATGATTTTCAAGGTCTCTCTTGAGAGAGCTTTTGTCTTTCTCCTACTTTTCTTTCCTACTAAACTCAATTACATTTGGTATATCATGGATATCCTGTTGAAATTATGAGAACTTTGTGTTGTACTGTCCATCAGGGAGGTTTGAGCAAAGGATATAAGAAGTACATTTCAGAAAAAGGAATTGTGGATGAAACCTATAATGAAGAAAAGATGGCACTTTTTCGGGTCCAGGGGACAAGTTCAGAGAATATGCAAGCCATCCAAGTTGATCATGTAAGTTCATGGCCTGAATTTGATATAAGGTCGTTATAATATCTTTTGGATGATGTTTTCCAAGACAATTGCTTGCCACATTCAAGGTGATGTGTTGTTATCAACATAACTGTATTAAGTCATTTGTGTCAGCCTTTGCTACCGAAATTTGTGTCATTGACTGCTTCACTTATCCTTGAAAGCAGCAGAGATGTCTCTTTAAGTGTCACAAGAAGCATGCCTTTGTCTCTGATATCTTTAAGTGTCACAAGAAGCATGCCTATGTCTCTGATATCTTTAAGTGTCACAAGAAGCATGCCCTACTTTATAACAGGAATGATTTGCTTTGCTAATACTTCAAAGAAGGCGTGCGGTGGTTCTACCTAACCTTGAATTTCTTTGGTGAAATGCATCAAGTTTTAATCTTATTTTCTTTTTAATTTCAAATATTCTATTACATGCAATTTCAAATATTATAACAATCTTCTTTTTGGTAATGGATTGCATCTCCTTTCCCTTTTTACTTCGCAGCTGAATCACTTGACCCTTCAGCAGTAATTATATAGTACCTTTGAAATAATTGAACATCACGTCATTCATTGAAACTAACTACTGAACTCCATGTACCACACCACTCCCACCAATCTTTATAATCAATGTATCAGTTGAGAACTGTTGACCAGCGATATTCCAACAGAAATCCCAACATATACCGTACAGAATAATTGCATACTACCCTCAACTGTTCTATTTTCTCCACCAAACAACCTCTTTTGCTCCACACGCCCACAAAGTTGTTTTTACTCCCTCCGTCAATTAAAATCTGCAAAGGTCTATTCTTGAAGTGTCTCATTATCTTCATTTGTTGGAAATTCTCACTAAACACACCAGTCATTATTTGTAAAAGTATAGAAGGTTGACCTGAATCACCTTTATCAATTACTTACTCCACAGCCCCATCATTCTCATTCACTTCCTCCACAATAAACCTATGAAATTGTCTATCCTTGCACTTGTGTTCAGGTACAAATTTCTTTTTGGAAATTCCTGGTACAAATTCTTTATCACACCAAAAGCACAAGATCTTGCTTCTTTCATTCAAGTATTTGCTACTAGCTGTCTTAGCAATCCTGCAACTACCAACATTAATTTCACCTTTAATCCCTCACCAATTTTAAAAGGGTTTGGTAGCAAGCCATTAGCTGGTTCAATCCCCTCAGCAGGATGAAAGGCTTATTGTTATCTCATTCCCCATGATTTGTCTTATTCAGATTTCTCATAGAACTAAAATGACACTAAGAAAACAATTCTTGCTTCATTGGATACTTGATTTCTTTCTTAAGACACTTATGAAATGATACGACTCTCGCTAATAACATTAATGGGATTCGATATTAATATGATAGGATTTATTACCGTTTTATCAGAAATAAGTTTAATCCAAGAAATAATCACCACACATTATAAAAAGAAGGAATTGAGAGTGATAACATTCTAGGGTTGATCACCACTATGAAGTTAGATAAGATAAATAGTTAATCAAGAACCTAAATTAAAGCTTTTTCTAAGGACAAGGATGAATAAAATCCCGTCAAAGATTTTTGATTCAACAATAATAATGATAAGTTCTCAATTACGATGATAGCAATGCCTTTATGGAAATATGAGCAAGATTAGTGGGGCTGCTATCCCATGTTTTTAGGAATGAGCAAGATCTATAGAAGTCCATAATTTAAGGAATTAGTCAAATTAGAATAAAAGTTGTGATTGATTCATGACCAGTTGTTAAGATTGTTTCCTTAATTTAGGTAATCTGTTTTAGTTCTATGATTAGGGCTGCTGTTTATTTAGGCTATACATATGCCTTTGCTGGTTGTAATTGTAAGTTAAGAAGTCATGGAATAAATCAGAAAGCATTCCAAATTCTTCATGGTATCAGAGCACTCTATCTGAACCATTTTCTTTCCCAAATCAAATCAAATTCATGACAAAATACCCCAGGGCCACCATGGGTGGAAACACCGAGAGCCCATCTGAAACCATTATAAACCTTCAGAATTCTACAACCCAACTGATTAGCCAACCCGAACATTCTAACATTCCCATAACAGTCATAAACTGAATGGAAACAATTTCATCCAATGGTTTCAATCAGTGATGATATTTGTGTATGGGAAAGGCAAAGAAGATTATCTAACCGGAGCAGCAACGGCACTGGAGGAGAATAAACCAACATATCGAGTATGGAAAGTGGAGAATAGCATGGTAATGTCCTGGCTATTAAACTCGATGACAAATGAAACTGGGAAGAATTTTATGTACTACAAAACAGCGGCAGAAATCTGGGAAGCTGTGTTGGGTTTAGGGTGCCCACTTTTATGGGAGATCTACATCATGGACCTAGTGAGGGAACATACTCTTGGCCCTTGACACCACACTCCAACTTAAAACCTTAAAGCATTAGCTTTATGCATCCTTTCCACTTATGTGTCCCTCACTAATTCCATCTCTTTCCAATGTGGGATTCTCACTCACACTTGAAATCCTAACAATCTCCCCCTCAAGTGTGAACTTTTACATTGGACTTGGGCTCCTCCTTGATCGAAAGTCTTTTTCTTAGCAGCTCGAGTATATGGCGTCACTAAGAGCTCTTCTACTCCTTTGGTCTGGGCCCACCAGGAGTCTCCTTGCTCTTCCACATGGGGAGGCAACCAAGGGATCCGACTACCGCCTGTATATTTGTCCCTTGCAGAACCATTAGCTCTAATACTACTTGTTGGGTCTGGGAAGCTGGAGATTTACATCATGGGCCTAATGGGGGAATATACTTGTGGGCCTTGACACCATATTTCAAACCAAAACCTTAAGTCATTAGGTTTATGAGTCTTTTTTATTTATATGTCCCTCACTAATTCCATCTCTTTCCAATGTGGGATTCTGACTCCCATTTGAAATCCCAACAAGCTGTTTATGAATCCTACTCTAACAAAGACAACACCTCAGTAGTGTTTGAAAGAAAGGGCTTTCTCTAAGATCTTAAACAAGGAGAAATGTCAACAATAAAGTACTACAACACTATCACCAAATTTTGGCAGCAACTGGATATTCTGGAAGAGACTGAATGGGACTGTCCAAATGATGTAAAAAGGTACAAAGGTATACTCGAGAAGGAACGCATTTGCAAATTCTTGTTGGGTTTAAAGAAAGATTTGGATGAAGTAAGGGGGAGATTTCCAAGCACCAAGCTATTGCCAAGCATTCGAGAAGTTTTCTCAGAAACCTGACGGGAAGAAAGTAGGCGGAAAGTTATGTTAGGAGTAGCAAACAACAATCAAACTAGCGAGAGATTGGCTCTTACAGTGCGGAATTAGTCACATGGCTCTGCATGTCTAGCAAAGGAAACACACCAGTCCATTGTGCGATCACTGACAAAAACCACGGCATACAAGGAGACCTGCTGGAAGATCCATGGCAAGCCTATTGATTGGCAATTCCTTTCAAGATAGGGGGGCCAGAGGCCACGTAGCAACCTTGGAACAAGGGACACTGCATGAATCTAGCCCCTTCAGCAAAGATCAAACAGAGACACTCCAAAAACTCCTACAAGAAATGTTGCAAAATATTTTGTCTTCAGTTAATATTGCACCTAGTACAGCTACTGCCTCTATAGCACAACAACAAGGTAATGATACTTTGGCTTTCCATGTTAAGAAAATTGACTCTTAGTCATGGATTATAGACTCTGGAGCATTAGATCACATGACAAGAGATCCATAGTCTTTGAAACCTACTCTCCATGTAATGGTAATAATACAGTGAGAATTGCAGATGGCGAACCCTAACCAAAAATTGGTGGCACCGGATCTGTTTGTTTGACCAAAGATATCATCTTGAAAAATGTCTTATTTGTGCCAAAGCCTAATTGTAATCTACTTTCCATCAGCCAAATCACAAAGGATCTCAATTGTGTTGTTAAATTCTTGCCTAATCTGTATGTTTTTCAGGTTTTAGGTTCAGAGAAGATGACTGGTAGTTCTGAATTATATGCAGGCCTATATCTCCTACAGGCTGACACCTCTAGGGAAGGGAGTCAGAAAAGTTCATTTGCTGCGTCTGTCATTGTTAAAAATAAGTGTAGTGTCGAAATGTTGTGGCATTACAGTCTAGGTCATCCAAATTTCTTGTACTTGAGGAAACTTTTTCCTAATCTTATTAATAAAAATAAAAAATTTCCAAACTGCAAGATTTGTTAGTATGCGAAGCACACCCAAAATTCTTATCCTCTCCATGCTCATAAACCAACCCATCCTTTTTCCATGATACATAGTGATGTTTGGGGTCCATCTAGAATCAAGGAAGTTACTGGCCACAGGTAGTTTGTTACCTTTATTGATAACCACACCAGAATCACATGGCTATTCCTGACGAAGGAGAAATCAGAAGTTCAGCAGATCTTCCAAAACTTCTACAAGATGGTAGAAACACAATTCCAAACACAGATTCAGGCACTAAAGACAGACAATGGGAGAGAATACTTTGAGGCACAATTGGGTTCTTTCCTAAGTGAAAAGGGGATCCTACATTTGAATTCTTGTATAAACACCCCACAACAAAATGGAATTGTTGAAAGGAAGAACAAGCCCCTACTGGAAGTGGTTCACTCCTTAATGATGACCATGAACGTGCCAATACTCTTTTGGGGAGAAGCAGTGATGACCGCCATCTTCCTTATCATCGAATGCCATCTCGGGTATTTCAATTTCAAACGCCACATAACAAACTCCCTTGAGTTATACCCTTACTTTAAAATCCTCATAGATATTCCTTTAGGCTCTGTTTGGTTGAAAGGATAGGAATGGAAGGGGATGGAACGTAACACACTTCCATCGTTTGTTTAAGGGTTTCATAATGGAATGGAATGAAATGGGATGGAAGCGGAGGGTTTCATGTTATGTTCCATTTCATCCTAAACAGTGAAAATAAGAAACCTCTGATTCGAAGGGTTTAGGATGGAACGCAAACTAATAAATACATACTACCTAATATACCCTCAATAATTCTTCTTAATACCAACTCTGAACAAATTATAATATTAATATATTAAATAGAATATAATAATATTTAATATAATAATATTAGTAAATAATTAATAATATTTTATATTATTAATAATAAATTATATATATTTAATAATAAAATAAAAATTTTATATTTAAAAAATATT
>JANKOE010000008.1:40615677-40626312 GCA_026284465.1 Erythroxylum citrifolium | reverse complement strand
AGAATTTATTAGAAACCACGAGATCTGAAACTCTCTCTTAACGAGTTTCAAGGTTACAGCTCCCTTCAACGAGCTGTGTTGGATTACCAATTATAGGTACATCCAAGGGGAAGAACAAGGGTAAAACCCCTTTGTTGGGAGAAGAATCTTCGGTTAATCGTCCGGCGACTCGATCCCAGACTCGGGACCGTAACACAAAATTAGACAACACTTGATGCTTGGCTAAGTACGTATCCCTCATTTTTACTTTCCTTAGAAGACTTGAATTATACCCAAGTGTTTTCCTTCATTTTTTTTCCCGTTAAACTCTCCTGCTCACTCTTATAAATTTGAAGTTGAACTTTATAAACCTGCTTAGGTAACAATGGACCAATAATAATCAAGTTGCCACTCATAGAAAAGGAATATTTGTTCTCATATCCGTAAAGCATGACACTGTTATCAAATTGCCATGGACAACCCAAAAGAATGTGTCCCACTTGCATGAGCACCACATGACACAACACTTCATCCTTATGCCTTCGAAAGGAAAGAAATCAATATATGTTTTGTTACCTTAACCTTCTCACTGTAGGTTGTATGGTTTAGGGTGTTTCATAGTTAACAATCTCAACTTTTCCCCTAACTCATATTAGCCATATTAGTATAACTATCCCTATCCCCACAAATTCTGATACGACCCTTGTTAATGGGACCAGTAAAATTCGATATTAATAAGATAGGACCTAGGACTATTCTATTAGAAACATGTTTGATTTAAGAAATTGAATGCACAAATACACAAAAGAAAGATATGAATTGCTACACTCAGAAAAAGAACGGAATTGGAAGTGATAAAATTTTAGAGTTGATCGCTACTAGCAAGATAAATGAGATTGATAGTTAATAGGGAACCTAAATCAGGGGTTTTTCCAAAAACAAGGATGAAGAAAATCCCTCCAAAAGTTTTTGATTCAACAATAATAATGATAAGCTCTCAATTAATCATAGGAAAGCCTCTATATAGGCATAAAACTTTAAAACTAGAGTTCTAAAAGAAAATAATAGATTGAAATAACAACACTCTAGCTAATTAAAATATGAGTTTGGCTCCTGTCTTGGCCAATAATGGCACCAATTTTGTTCAGGGGCTTTCAGTTGGTGAATTAAACATGAATTCGGCATTGGTTACATGATGAACTTTAACATCAGTTTGTTTCTGTTTTTCCAGTCAGCAAAACTCTTCTAATGAGAATAAACTTTTCTGACTTCTTATTCGTACTAGCTGTTACATGCTTACAGAACTACTAGAAAATGACAACTGTGCCTCTATATTGAATTACTACTACATTAAATGACGACACGACACAGCTATTAGTAATACTATCTTCTGTAAACGACAGCACATCATCCTTGCTTATGTTCTCAGCTGACTTCCCTTAATTGAGCTAACTTCATCTCCTCTAACTCCACCTTTGTTTCAGTTAAACTCTTTTTTACAATTTTCCTTGTGGAATCAATTATGAAGCTGTTTGTTGGATATGCTGCTGTTTCTATTGCATGAATATTCTTTTGAATTGATTAGTAAGCATGAAGTTGTGATTTATTAGCTTGTTTGTTGCTAATAGGCTTTGTGTAATTGAACAGTTCCTTACAAGTAGGACACTATATGTAATTACACCGAAAGAAGAGCGTTTCTGAATTTTTTCATTATAACTGACTATGACCGATTCTCTAAAGAGAGCTTATGTTTTTGGGATCTTGTATAGTGAAGCTGGGAGGACATTTGAAGTGCGGACAAACTTGACCTTAAACTGAACTTGGTGCAGGTGTCGGCCTCCCTTAACTCATCGTATTGTTACATACTGCGAACTGGAGCATCCACCTTCACTTGGATGGGAAGTCTATCTTCTTCAATAGACCATGACCTTCTTGACAGGATGCTGGAATTAATAAATGTATATAACCTTGTTCTCTTAACATGAATTTGTCTTACAAAGAAATTTGTGAAAAGGGTATGTGGACCGATGATTATAGATGGAGATTTTGTTTACTAATTACCAATAGGGAAAAAATTAAACTTAGTAATAAGGGACAGTCGGCACAGATTGCATGGACAACTTTCCTGCGACTACAGGCCATTTGTTTGAAATTATGACATCTTATTTCAACATTGTAGGGCTATACATTTGTTATTTGGCTGTCCCTTATTAGTAAAAGTATCCCTCTTTAATAACTAGTAAACAAAGTTTCTTTGACAAATAACTTTAGGTCTTTGTCCTGTTTCATGATTTTCTTTATTTGTTTTCATCGTTTTTGTATATGTAACAAGAAGAAATAAACTTGTGATTGAGTTGAGCGATTAATAGGCAGGCAACTACATTTAAGTGTTAGTTACATGCTAACAGTGTTGCCTCAACACCATCCCATTTGGTGCAAATTTTGAATAGGGACAAGTAAACAGATATAGGACCCATATCATTTTACACCTACAATGTGTTGTCTTATGGGGAAATTGATTCTCGTTTTGAACTTGTTTGTCTACTCTTTTGTGAAAAGGAACCAATTTAGAAGTAATTTTCTCTTCATTTTATTTGTAGCCAACATGGCAACCTATATCTGTGAGGGAGGGAAGTGAACCTGATATTTTCTGGAATGCGCTTGGTGGAAAGACTGACTATCCAAGGGAAAAAGAAATAACAGGGTTTACTGAGGATCCACGTTTGTTCCAAGTTATGTCTAGTGATGGTGAGCAAAAAGATGATGGGCTATGCTTTGTTTCTGAATTGTGTCAGGTATAAACTGCTGCTTGTTTGAACTCAACTTTAGGTGATTTCAAGGTATGATATTGTACATATCCTAAGGCTTAATATATAGTTCATGCTTGTTCTGAATCTGTAAAAGTTCAACTAGATGCTTCTCACTTTCTCCCTCCTAATGTAATAGAACTTTGAGCCTGTTACATGTTTTCAGGTCAAAGAGATATTTAACTTTACACAAGATGACTTGACCACTGAAGATGTATTGATTCTTGATAACCATGAAGAGATTTATGTCTGGATTGGACAGCATTCAAACATCAAGTCTAAGCAGCAAGCCCTTATTCTTGGCCAGGTGACATTTTTATAAAACACATAAGGTTACTTGTTTATACAAATACCCTTCTTACCATAAAAAGCACCTCCTTTTTTTCTTTTGGCAGGATATAATATGGAAGATTTAAAAGTCATTTTTATGTTATTACGCATGTGAAATCTTTGAGTATATGTGTTTCATCGCTTCTTAAATATATGATTACCACCACTTGTTGTTATCAACGTGTTGTTATCAAGCTTCTGTCATGTGCTACTTTTAGTTCTTGCTTCATAGAATGATTATGATGGAACTTTGGTTGGTGGGTAAAAGATATAAACCTTCCCTATAGTTTAAAAAGTCTTAGAAAAATCCCTTGATCTTTAAAATTCTCAAAAAAAAAATCCTAGTTTTTAGTTTTTCATGATTTTAAAAAAAAACTTCAGTTAAAAGATATTGATGAAAAATATGCAATATGAATATCAAACGTAAATTAATGAAATATTACTAATATGATAACCTAACTCAGTTTTTAAACCCTACCAGAATCAATCAAATTTTGACTTAAATTAATAATGTAAGATAATTATAATAAATTATTAGTTTGAGTTAAATTTAATTAGTTTAGTTTGAGGTTAAGAGTTAGGTTGAATCGCCATGTAAATAGTATTTGATTATTTCACATCTAATGGTCATATTGCATGTATTTCATAGTTATTTTTTAACTAAGGTTCAAGAGGTCTTTTTTTGAAAAACTAAAAATTAAAAAGAATTGTTTCGAGAATTTTAATGGCTGAGGAGTTTTTTTAAGGTCTATTAAATTATAGGGGAGGATTGTGTCTTTTATCCTTTGGTTGACATAAGTACAAGAATCGGAGGATTGTGTCTTTTATCCTTTGGTGTCCTTTGGTTGACATAAGTACAAAAAATCAAACTTTATCTATCAACTCAATATGACAATGTGTCTTCTTGTGAATCTATCACCTGATTCATCTTTTTGTCATTTTCCTGCAAGTGCAGAAATTTCTTCAAATAGAGTTTCCGGTTAAAAATCTCTCTTGTACAACTCCTATCTATGTTGTTACGGAAGGACAGGAGCCACCATTTTTCACTCAGTTCTTTGAATGGGATTCCTCAAAGGCAAATGTAAGTGGACTAAAATCCAAACTAAATACGCTCCTGAATCAGGAATTGATTCAATATGTCTCCTAATATAATTCACATAACTAGACTGCACAGTGAATGAAGGTTCTATATGCAACGGCTATTCTATTGTACTAATGATATTACTGCATAATTAGAAGTGAAACTTTTTTTTCCACATTTTATTAGTTACAAAAAAGATGCAACTGTGTCCAATAATTTTACTTATGATTACTGATCTTGCAGATGCATGGCAACTCTTTTGAAAGAAAGCTTGCTATTCTAAAAGGAAATAAAAAATTTCAGGAAGTGAGTATTCATGACTTCTAATTACTTTTCTTTTTTAGCTGGATGTCCTGTGGGAATTAGTTTCTTGACTACCTTATCGCAGCACTCAAAGCTACAGTATGGCCGTCAAAGCATCCAAGGATAGTAGTCCTTATTATCATCTGCACCAACACTATATCTTTGAATTATATGCTCTCAGCACTTGATTGACATAGGGTGCAGGACGTATTTTGCAGGACGTCATCTTTTTGCTTTATTTTCGGTTTAATCACTTTTATACTAATTAATGAACAGAGGTCTCGTTTTTTTCATTAGTTTTTTGTCAGTGACTCCCCTAGGCAGTACTTAGAAGTTTTTAGTTCTTCACTGCAATTATGCGTTTAGGCCAGAGTAATGTAAAATCTGAACTCAAATACTAGATTGAGTTGATGAGGTAATTGCCCTAAGGTAAGATAAAATGGAACAAAATGGCTTGGACATTGGCCATTTGAAATAATTTTTTGGTTGTTAATGTTAATTTACACTTGAATCTTGATAAATAGGGTCCTTGGTAGTGACATAAAATTGATCATCCAGGCATCCTGCGATGTGTTTTGCAGGTTTCTGTGAGAAACTCATGGAAAACATCCCCTAGGTCATCTACTCCAGATGGGTTCAGAAGTACGTCTGTTGTTTCAAACGGGAGTGGAAGCAGCATCTCTCCCATGTCCAGTGTCCCGAGTACAAACTCAAATTCTTCACACAACCATCTACTTTCCAGTTCAACTCCAACTCTGAGGACGCTGTCTACCGGGCCTCCTAATCACGGTTCTTCTGGTAAAAAAAACAGTTCTTTTACTTGTTTTTTCTGAACAGGATAAGATTTTCGCTCAATATTTTGGTGTCAAAAATTCAAATTGAATAACAGAGGAAACAAGATTTGGAGGGTAGACTATGGGAATTTATATTACTATATAGTAGATTGTTGTTAAAGATTGTCTAATTGAAAGAAAATTTAATTATCAAATAGTCCAGCCTCCTTGTATCTTGGTGTATGGGTTAATACCAAGCAATAGAAGGTCAACGACTGGAAAGGCGGGTGTTGGAACATCAGATTGCATGGTTGATCAGGAGATTGGTTACATAATTTTATATCAGCATATCATAGGTTGTACAAGAATTGGCTAATTAAGAAAAATTAAACTATCAGCCCTCCTTGGAGCTTAGTCAATATGCCAAGCAATAAAAGGTACAAGTATGGAAAGGCTGGCTTCGGAACAACCCATTGAATGGTTGGTTTGAAAAACCCATGAAGAGGTCTGGTCTACTTTGTAACTGGTCAAAGTTGGTATCCATTGGATTTTTTTTTACAGAAAATCAATACCTGCCATCTCAGGTTTGCCAACAGCGCGGGAAAGCTCCCAATTTGCGTGGTCACTTCAAGATGACGGTACTGATGCAACTGTTAACTCATTAATCTATCCATTCGAGCGATTGAGAATGGACTCAAAGGAACCCGTTACAAACATAGATGTCACGAAAAGAGAGGTACCTGTCTTGTGGATTCTGGGGAATTGTTCTCTTTCAGAATTTTGGTGAACGTTTTTATGCAAAAACTACTTGCTATGTTGCTAAGTATAGCTTTGTTTAAAAAACGGTGGATAGTGTTGATACACTATTGGAGAGTTTTGAACTATGCTCAATTGAAAAAAAAAATATTAGGTGCCATTTGTTACTTACTTTGCCATTATCTTTTACACTTTTTGTTTTCCTTTACTAGTTTGATTTGATATTAGAATAGCTATGTCTCTCTGGCTCTCTGTCTCTGTTTCTATATATGTTCACATTGCCGTATGACAGTATATAGGGATTGTAAACAGTAAAGACAGAACTTAACAACTAACTTTTGACTCTTCTCAGGCATACTTAAGTGACCAAGAGTTCGAGGAGAAATTCAGGATGACAAGAAACGAGTTCTATGGCCTTCCAAAATGGAGACAGAACAAGCTCAAGTTGTCTCTAAATCTATTTTAGACTGACAGTAGATCTAGTCTTCTCTGTTGAGCTTAATTGAAGTAATCCCTTATTATACATGTGAGGCATTCTCAAGGGAAACTTGGCCAAGATGCCTCGATGTATTCCCTTAACACCTAATCGATGAACTATATTAAAAGGAATTTTGAATTAGCAGTGGCTGCTGTAAGAACTGATTCTTGTTGTTTTCTAACTTTCAAACAGCTATTTTTTGATTATCTATTTAGGTTGCTTATCATCTCATGGATATTGGACTGTTACAACAGAAATTGTTCTTGTGGATGCTCTTGTTTGTTTCCCTTTTTTTCTATATGTTTGACTTCTTCATCACCTTGTGTCAGTATGATTAAGAATTAACAAAGGTATGGGCATAACTGCTGATGTATTTGAGAAGATGTGGTCTTGGAGTTGAACTTTGCCGAGAATTGTACGAGCTTATAAGAAAAAACATGAGGAAATCAAATTGTTTGGATGGACGTGGCTTGTACATAATCGTACGGCTGCCTATGTTCCTTTCATATTGCGTAGGTATAAAGATACAGATTGACACTCACGGGAGGAGCCCGAGTGCCAGAGGAAAGTTACAAAAAGATATTTGCTTTACGACAGGTGCATTTCATATTTTGTTCGTCAAAAAAGTTATAAAAAGATACACGAATTGAGACAAAGACATTGGAGCTTGTATCCCTCTTTAGACAAAAGCAGCAAGAAACATGGCTTGGGACAGTGTACCAAATCTTGTCCACTTCGAAAATAAAGATGCCCTTTCTATAAAAGCAGTCTAAAAGCCTTTAGGGGTGCTTGGTTAGTTGATACGAGAAGAAAGGAACAAGTAAGGAATGGAAAAAGAAGGTTAGTAATATATTATGATTAGATGAATAATATTTTTATATTCCTTTCTAGGCCAATATTTCATATCCTCAGTATAATAACGAATGGAAATCATATCAATTTTTATTTTTCACTATATTTAATATAATTTTTATTACTATTCTCCCAAGTAAATCATACTCACCATTTAGTTTTCATTAGTATTTTTTTAAGGTTTAGATTAGAATTAGTCGTCTTTCTTTTTCTATTTTTCATCACTCAGCACGACTAATCTTTTACTCTTAGTTTAAGGAAACAACCAACTTATGATGTATTAAATTGTCATATTTGTTTTTATTGTTCAATTTATATATTGAATATTGAATGTTCTTATAAATAATTGTTTCATAAGAGGCCTATTAGTTTATTATTTAATTCAACTTACTGCTATTTTAGATATTAAATCTATAATATTTAAACCTCTATTATATAAATCAACTAGAATGTAATAAGTTTTAGTATTATAGTTCTTAGATATTAGGGAGAATAAACGACTAAATTGAATGCAACCACTTATGTTTACGTTATTTTTCTTTATTAATCTTTCTATTTCTTTAAGCAACTATTCAATTGAATCTATAGGTTAATTAGATTGTTGTTTCTTTAATTAACTACAATTAAGGAGAGATAAGAATTAATTTTAACGGTGAATATTTAAAGTATAAATTATTTTATTATTATATTAATAATTGGCATACAATTCCTAAGGTGGATGCAACTTAGAATTGTTTTCTTGTTTTAATGTATGCAATACTGCAAGTATATTGATTGTATATTGTAGTACACAATATTGTTTCCACGAGGGTTGGATTAGTCACCTAACAACTTGAATACACTTTGTCTAAGATAATAAAATATTGGATTAAAATAAATTAACTGGAATTAAAATAAACTAATAAAACTAAATAAGTGAATAAGTGAAGCAAGCAATAGGAATGAAGGTAATCAGTAAAGAAAACTTATGGGTTATTCTATCTTATTTTGTCTTCCTTTTAGCTTATTAATTCAATCATGCTTCATCATAAATATCCTAAGATTTTGATTACGCTCTCTTGAGATCTAATCAAGTAATTCCAATGAAATAGATAACAATTGAATTGCAACCTCTGGATTCACAAAACTACTCTTAACTACTCAATTGGATTTGAAGCAATCCTATTAAGAGCTCTCTTAAGATCTAATCAAGTAATTCCAATGAAATAGATGACAATTGAATTGCAACTTCTGGATTCACAAAACTATTCTTAACTACTCAATTGGATTTGAAGCAATCTTAAGGATAATTAGCTCATGATTAAGATCTCTCTTAAGTTGTTTGTCAATTTGATATTTGTAGGTCTATTAAGGTACCAATTCTCATTGCGCAACTTAACACGTATAACTTTGATTTAATATCTCAATTTCTTATCAAGTAGAAGCATGACAAATGCCATAAAGCAATACTATATTGACTTAAAAAAGAATAAAGTTAAACACAACAATTCAAGAATAAACCTAGAGTTAGAAATCCATAATCGTGTTCAACACACCACTAATCATAATTAACATCCAAGACAATGAAATATAAGAAGAGAAAAGAAAGAAAACAACTTGAAGTCTTGATTTGGAAATTTTGGAAAATTGGAGTTGATCTTGATGCTTCCACATTTGATCTACTTGATTTTGATGTGTTGTCTCTCTTTCTTTGTTTTTCTTTTTTCTTTTTATACTCTTGAGCCTTCTAGGGTTCTTTCTAGTAGTTCTCCACTTATTTTGGTTCCAAAAATAACACTGAAATGTCAAGAATACAAAAAAAATCTCGTAAGCTAGAAAAGCTTAAATTTGCTCCATGTGCATGATCATGCGTGGATTTTCTTTAGCTTTTTGGTACAATCTTGCATTCGATGTAAGATCATGCAAGAGGCTCACCAACCTGCTGCTTCCTTGTGCACGATCATCCCAAACTTATTTCTCCAACTTTTTCTTTATTTTCTTCACTTTTTCTTGTCTCCAGTCACACTGCCAAACACATCAAATAATCCTTGAAATATATAATTAAGATAAAAATCTTTTCTTAAATAACAATTAAACAAACAAAACATAAAAAACTAACAAGAACATAAATCTAAGTCCTACACACATGATTATCATATAAGAAAATACTAAAAAACACACTCTAACACCTACAAAACATACTAAGATTTACACATAGCAAGAACAAGGTTTTTTTCATATTATTTTCTTTATTATTAGATTTAAACTGTTCATTTACTATATTTCTATAATTTTTTGCATCATGATCAAAACTCTCTCTTTTTTATATTCTTGTGCTCAAATAAAAATAAGGCTAGATATACTCTCTATAGGATTAAGCTTTACTTGTTTACACATCAAATTTTGGTGTTGTTACCACCTTTTTTTTTTTTATTTTGAATATAAACTAATCCTCACTTTTCCTAAAATGTTGGCAATGTTAAAGAAAGAAGAGAAGGATAAGAACATTATGGATATGTTTTAAAAATGTTTCGATCAATATACCTTTACTAGATGAGATAAAATAAGTGTCTGTGTACGCTATATTCCCTATAGAATTATGTCATGATAAGAGAAAATTGTCAGGAAACAATAAGATAAAGGATGGGTGAAAAAAGTCTGAGGAGTCTTCTAAAGGAAACTTCTGCGAAAGTGCAAGGATCTGAGTATGCTCGCCATTCCTTGTAAGACAGACAACACCATTATCGAGAGAGATATAGTAGATTCAGGAGCTTCCATTATTGTTATGACATTATTTATGTATGCTTCATTAAACCTAGGACATTTGAAAATATTATACAATTGACTTGTCATATCAACTCACTAGGTGGTAGGGGCACTTGTGAAGGTAAATAATTAAGCTAGTATTTCTTACTAGTTTTTATATTTTTGATATAAATAATGATGGTGAAGTGATTCATTTTAATATTATAAATGATTGTTAATAGTGTTATCCGAAGTAAATTTATCTAGGGTTTTGAGAAATCTTTTTAAAAATTACTCCCTCCTATTTAAAATAAGTGTCGTTTTAGAGGGATTTTAATTATTTAAAATAAGTGTCGTTTCTGACTTTTTATGCATATTTATGACTTTACTTCCAAAATTACCCTTTAATTTTTCTCACATCTTAATTACACAGATTATATTTTCAAGACACTTTAACATGTACTCCCTCCGATTCATAATAAGAGTCGTTTTAGAGAAATGCACACTTATTAAGAAAGTTAATGAAATGTCTGATATACCCTTATTAATTAC
>JANKOE010000008.1:39899708-39911159 GCA_026284465.1 Erythroxylum citrifolium | reverse complement strand
CAGAAATTCCATGTGCACAAATGTGACTGTGTAACAATCCTATTATGCATGAGCAGTCCTATGAACTCTCAATCTAGTCCATCCTATGCCAATTTACCAATTTACCCTTCCAATAGGGGGGATGTTACAAAAGATCTCTATTACAGACATCCATTAAACAAAACTAGCTAACTACTAAGAGACTTGATCAAAACGAGACACCCACTAAACAAGACTAGCTAAGTACTAAGAGACATGATCAAAACGACAACGTAGAGATACTCAGATATAACATTTCCAATTAGGGTATCCAACTTTGGCTTTTTCTACTCTCCCAGAAACTTCTCGATTTGAGGTGGGTGATATTCTGCGATTGTATCATCGATGGCCCTCGCTAGTTCTTCTTCTTCCCTGTTCAATGGAGTTAGTCCATGGTAAGTCTCCTTATTTGCAGCTCTTCTATTCTTAACATTTATGGGAAACTAACCTTTTGCCCTAAATCTCCAAACATGCCTGACAAATGGTTGATCGATGATGAGGGAAACTCTCTTAGGAGGCATCTCGATATTGCTTGCTCGTTTCTTCTTCTTTGATCTTCTCCTTGAAACTCCACATCTGACGGAAAAAGGGATCTGAAAAGAAAGGGTTACGATTGTAGAACGAATGTTACGATTGGGGTTTTAGTTGAAATTAACCACGTAATCATTATTCTTGCAGTACTAAAAGTCTAAGAAGATACGAAGAAGCAGACGAGTTTTCTAAGCCAATACTTTGAGAACAAATGCAGAGAGATGAAGAAATCATTGTGGGCAAATTTGGCATATAGGTTTAGGGTAATCAACTGATTACCCCAAACGCTGCTAACAAGAGCCAACCCAACCAGCTAATAACCAAACACATTTAACAGCTGATAGATGAAGTCAACAATCTAATTTTTGGTCAACCAACTAATTTTTAGCTAATCAGCTACTATCCAAACAAAGCCTATATGTTGTCCCTGCATTAAACTGAGTCGAGTTATTGCCTTTGAAGGTTGCCTTTGCCACAAAACCTCCTTCCCATTAAAAACAAACTTCATAGTCAGTGAGGTAAAGTCCCACCAAATCAGACCAATAGAGCTTAACAATTTCACTCAGGAATCACATCAAACTTTTCTAAGGCTCTGTTTGGTTTGAGGGTTAATAATGGGATGGGATGGAAAGTAACACACTTCCATCGTTTGTTTAAGGGTTTCATAATGGAATAGAATGAAATGGGATGGAAGCGGAGGGTTTCATATTATGTTCCATTTAATCCTAAACAGTGAAAATAAGAAACTTCCGATTCGGGGGGTTTTAGATGGAACGTAAACTAATAAACATACACTACCTAATATATCCTCAATAATCTTTCATATTACCATTATTTAGCCTTACTAATAACAACAAACGCAATATTGGTGGGAACACAATATCCATTGTAGCAAGTGAAGAGAGTTGGCAAAGGACCATTGTAGCAGTCAAGAAATGTGTTTGGAAGAGCATTGTTGCTTCAGCTTCAGGTACATATTCTTCTTTCTGGGTTGCGATTGTTGTGCCACGCATAAATGTGATTTGGGTGTTGTATGCTTTTGATTGTTGAAGTTGAAATCAAGAAGCAACTTGGGAATTGTACTATTCAGTCATGAGTCGTGGTCCTCTCTTTACTTGCTTCTCTTCATCTTTGGCTCTTTTCCCTTTTAGGCTTCAAAGTTTGAGTCTTTATGTGGGAGAGAGATACTAAGAATCTGCATTGTTGATGAAAGTTAAAATCTTGATGTGAAGTCCAGCAGGCTTCTCTACTTGAATGTCAAAGCTTGTTCAATTTGTTCGTGGTTCATGTCTTCCATTTAATTCTTTGACACCACTATAAACATGAGTTTCCTTTGTTAAATCCCAGTGTTTGTTGCTGGACTCATAATCAATCCCGTGAAGCTCTTCTACAAACTTTGTCCTATTGTCAGGTAAAATCCTGAAATATAGAGCTCTCTTGAAGATTTCAGTTAAAATGTGACATCTTGGTTCAAATTTTACAAGCTCTAAAGGGTTAAATGATCTTCTTCTTGATAATAAAGGCCTTCCATGCACTCCTTTTTCTTGAGACTCAAGTTTCTTGTGGTTCTGCATTGATTCGTTCATGTTAAACATTTCGTGGTCTGAAATTTAGATATGACTGCTAAAGATAGAAGCTTTTCTTTATTTTTCACTTAGATTATGTATTAAACATTAGCGGAACATTGGTAGGAGGAATATAAAGCTATTTAGGCTTTTAAAGTTATCCTTATTTTGTCTCTGCGCACTGGAGCAGCTCCCTTCTCAAGAAATCTTGTCATTACTTGAATTTAAGAAAGGTATGAAGCATGATCCTACATGTTATGTCCTTGAATCATAGAATGAGGAGTCTATTGATTTCAATGGTTGTCCTGCTTCTTGGAATGGGATAGTGTGCAATGGTGAAATGTTGCTGGTGTTGTCTCGGCTCTCGGCTGATGTAGACTTGAGTGTGTTTGCTAGCCTTACAAAACTTGCGAAACTCGCCATATAGAGTTCTCTTGAAGATTTCAGTTTCCCAAGGAATTTGCAACTTTATGATGCTGCTTTTGCCAACTTTAGTTTTACATTGAAACCATTTGCTTATTATAGCATGCTTATTACAGAGCTCCCCTTGTCAAACTCTTGATACCTCAAATCCTTCTTGTCAAACTCAACTCCTCTCTGTTTCTTCATATCCACTTATGCCAAAATGCTTACTAAACTACCTTCTTCATGGATATAAGTAGCATGAACTCTACTCAGTTTGTCACCTCAATATATATGTATATATATAAGCAATTAACAGATGAGGTTTATAATATATATATACCTCATCTGTTTAAATGCTTGAGAATATATAGCTTCGTACACTATTATTGGTTTTTTTTGTTTAAGATTTTAATAATATAACATCCAACCCTATCTAGATCATTCCAAATTGCTAATCCTTACACTTTTCTCAGTCACTTTTAAGTCTTAATCCCATATTCTAATTCTTAGATGTAGTTAACAGTACATGTTGCGCATAGCTTGCTTATTAATTGTAACATTATAATATATATATATATATGTATGTATGTATGTATTATAATAAATACATACATATATTATAGATATTATATTTATAATATATGTATGTATTTATTATAATACATACATACATACATACATTTATATATATATATATATATTGATGATAGTGGTTCAGGAGCCTGCCTATGTAAATCTGATTGTTTTCCACTAACTACTCATCAAGATTTACCTATAATAAAAGGTAGAGATATATCTAATAACATTATAGAAATAAGTAAAGGGATTGAGCAACCGATAATTCTGTTAGGATCATTTTTGATAAAATGTCCCCCTTTTTATTTTCACAACACTGGTACCGATATATTATTAGGAAATAATTTTCTTCAATTATTTCATAAAATCACGTTTGATACTGTAGCGAATAAGATATTATTTAAAACTCCTTGTCACCATTTGATAACTGTTAAACGACTTAAAAGGGCTTATGCTAAGCCCTTTCCTATTATTTTTATCCCTTGCACAGCCCAACGTGGTGATATTGGTTACACCCAACGACCGATTTTTCCAAAAACCAAGCCTTTATTACAAAACCAAGTAGTATTAAAATCTCTTGATGCAGAAATAGATATAGTAACAATAAAATTAGAACAATGTTATACAGAGAATCCTTTACGATTTTGGGATAAAAATCAATTATATGTTAAATTAGAGGTGCTAGATAAAAATAAAATAATTAGAGTAAAACCTATGAGATATAATGAAGAAGACAAAAAAAGTTTAAGGTACAACTAAAAGAATTATTAGATTTAGGCTTTATCCGATCTAGCCTGTCTCCACATAGTTCACCTGCATTCATCGTTAGAGGACATGCAGAACAAGTGAGAGGAAAGGCAAGAATGGTGATAAATTATAAAAAAGAAACTCAATGATAATACAGTATTTGATGGATATTTCTTCCATATAAAGAGAGTTTAATTAATAGAACTAGCAATAAAAAGATATTTTCAAAATTTGATTGTAAAAGTGGATTTTGGCAAATAAAAATGCATCTAGATAGTATTCAATATACAGCATTTTCTACTCCACAAGGACATTATGAATAGTTAGTAATGCCTTTTGGATTAAAAAATGCACCTCAAATATTTTAGAGGAAAATGGATAATATCTTTAAAGATTACTTTTATATTTTTGTATATGTTGATGATATTTTAATAGCATCTGAAAACATTTCATATCATTTACAACATCTTGATAAATTTGTTGATATTTGTGTAAAACATTGATTAGGATTATCGAAAAAGAAATAAAAAATATTACAAAATAAAGTAGAGTTTTTAGGCATGCAAGTAGATGGACAAGGAATAGAACTTCAAAATCATATAGTAGAAAAGATTGCTAAATTTCCCGATAAATTAATTGATAAAAAGCAAGTACAAAGCTTTTTAGGGCTTTTAACATATGCTTCAGATTTCATTCAAAACTTAGCTCAATTACGAAAACTTTTTCAAGATCTGCTTAAAAAAGACAAGATATTTAGTTTTACACAAGAGTTAGAAACTCAAGTAAAGCAAATAAAGGAAACGTGTAAATCACTTCCAAAATTATATTTACCTAGTAAAAATGATAAATTAATATTAGAAATGGATGCCTCTGAACATTACTGGAGTGGAATTTTAAAGAAAATAGATTATCAGAATAATGAAAAAATAGGAGAAAGTATATGTGGATATTGTTCAGGAACTTTTACTAATACTGAAAGTAGATATCATATAAATGAAAAGGAATTATTAGCTGTAGTAAAAAAGCTGTAAATTTTTTTTTATTTTTTACTTCCAAAAAGATTTTTACTAAGAACTGATAATACCCAGGTAAAAGCATTTATTACTAATAATCTACCAAGTAGACCTGAGTATAAACGCTTGATTAGATGACAAACCTTACTTTCTGATTATATATTTGATATTGAAGTTATTAAGTCTGACAAAAATATTCTAGCAGATTTCCTTACAAGAGATGGAAGACCGAAGACCATCGATGTCAGATACTTGAAGAAATTCAACAGATGGATACTGAAATAAAATCAATTAAAGATACAGTCTCAGACTTTCTCGATATTGCTAATCTCCCAGGACTGAAAAAAGAAGTTTCAAGCTTGATAAAGCGAGGCAGTAACCTCATCCAGATGAATATTGATAATTATGAAAACTCGAGTCTCAAAATAGTAGAATATATAGCTCAATCTACTCATAAACCCAATATTCCAACTCATCCAAAAATAGATGCCCTCAGCCAAATTTCTCTTGAAAAAATGAACATTGATTTACGACCTCATCAAGATTCTACTAATACTTCATCCAGTTTACCTACTAGCTCACAGATACTCAAAGACATATCAATGATACCTCCAGAACTAGAGCAGCAACAAAAGATGATGAAGGAGTTATTCTCCTTAACAGATAATGAAACACGATATATTGATTTCTCAGGAATATATCATAGAATCAATTATCTTCAAGATTATGATCCACAAGAGGTAAGATATTGGTATGATTTTGGAGCTTTAAATTCGATATACTTATCATTGCTAAATTTTCCAGAGATAAGTTTTTTACCATAATGGATAAAAGATGGAGTACGAGATTGTTATCTCAACAATCCCACAATAACTCCCAAAGATATTCTCGTATTAAAATTCCTGTATGCAGAACCAGATTTCGATAAAGATGGTAGTTATCCAGCTTACCATCTAATATAGCTTAGAAAAGCAGATACATTTTCGATATCTATAAATCAAGAAAAAATGAAAGATTATTTAAATTTGAAGAAAAAGATATCCATTATCGAAGAGCTATTGGAATTCGGATAGCCCTTCAAGGACTAAAGGCATGTTTCAAAAAAGGATTCTACACTTATGGAGGCCAAAGGATATACTCTTCAGTCATGATATCTCCTGCCAAAACAACACCAGTAGTAGCTCATAACTTCTTATTAACAAAAATGAAGTTACTGGAGACAGGTGTAATAAAGTCGAGTGGCCAAGCATAAATCAAGATTTGTCAGTTCCGACGACACCCAAAAAACATGTGCCCAGCATGTTCTCCAAAGATAACGGTCAAGCAGGAGCCAGCACAAAAGAAAGATCCAGAATAGATAACAGCTGTAATAGCATTACGTGTACATATCAATTATATAGATTACTGTTCAGTAGGACCCATGTAAGAAATATCTAGTTGTCTTCATCTAAGACGTGTCCTATACTCCCCCTACTATAAAAATGTAAGAAAGGAGAACAAAGAGAGCATATCGAAACACTCCTCTATCTTGTACACATCTCTCGTCATGTTTCATAAATAAACTCTCTTCTTATATTCATTCCATAACTCAAAAATACCCTTAAAATAATACGCCTCCTTCAACTTCCTTAACTATTTTCTTATGCCTTGAGGTAGGAAACGAAACAAGGCTGTGCTGAATATTGCTGAAGGAACTACAGAAGAGTTACCATGGTTCTGAATTAAGGATTAAGGTTGGGGCTGAAACGCTCAGTAAAAGCTTCGTGGTACGACCCGACGATATTTTTGTCAAACCGAAACTAGGTAAGGAAGCGTGTTGGACCTATTTCTTTTTTTGGTTATTATGTGATGTACTTGGTATGGATCTAAGAAACTTTCTACACCCACCCATGAATGTTGAAGCTTACGGTGAACATTTAGTCCGATTAAATTTAGGCTCAAAAGATAGTATCAACAACTTGATCAATGAAATAAGATTACAATATGCTGCTGAACTTGAAAACAACAAAGATATCCAAATAAGGAGACCAGATTACAAAGCTATCATGTACTTCATGTCTAAGCAACTCCAGATCTTGGAATACATTTGAAATTCTCAATATGAGACCAAAACTCTCATAGACTTTACTATGCTTGAACTCGAAGAAAATGAAGAACCATTTGGACCACCATCAACACCCCCTGGATTTGACTAAAAATAAAAGTAGATTGGACTAAAAATATGAACAACAATAAAATGAATGGAGACGGAGATGGAATGCACCAAATTTGCACCACACCCCCAGATGGTATCAGAGCCCGCAAGGTTTTAGAGCTTCTAAGTTTGTTTGTTCTCTTTCAATTACTATATGTATGTTTTACTTTTTAATCTGTTTATTGTGTGTTTAAATTACCTTTATATTGTGAAAGTTATGATTACGTGTTTATATAGATGACTTTATAATAACTAGAAATGGATAAAGAATTTAAGATTTTAAAAGAGCATGAAAATTCTTTAAAAATAGATAAAGAAATAATTGAGATTCAGAAAACCATTATTTATTATGGTCAAAAGATATTACAATATTGTGAACAAATAACATTAGATTTAGAATCCATAATAAATCATAAGGCAATAGGACAAGATAAAGATAAGCAGATCATAATCCAAAAAGAAATAGAAGTCCTTAGGAGCCCATATCTTAGTCATTTAGAAAAACTGAAGGATGTCAGCAAGTGATTCAGATAGTTGCCCCTCCTTATTACCTGATGTGGATAATTTAATAACTCAAATAGAAAATTTAGATCTTCAAGATAATTTTTTGAATAATAAACCAGCAGGGATAAAGGTTGAAAATCCAAATATCACAGATATACCATCTTCTAGTAGGGAACCATATATATACGATATAGACAAAATCAGAGTTTTACTAAGCCAGTAACAGGATATGCAGGGTTAATGCATACAGGACAAAGTTCGGAAAAATATACCCCTTTTGAAAAAATGAGAGCTGATACAATCAATCCTTTTGGAATTTATTTAGATTTAGATTGTATTGCTAATATTGAGGAAGCAATAGATAAATGGGAAACTGCTTTAAGGATAGTTGTTGTAGTAAATAAAATAGATTTTGAAACAACTAAAGGATTTATGAAAAAAAAACTTTATTAAATAGTGCTCAAAGATTTTGGCAAAATCTAGATGAAGCAACTAAGCAATCTATATATGCTGAACCAAATAATTTTATTACAAAGATAGTTGAAACATTTAGATTAGAATTCCATGGAGAATGGAAATATGTAAAAGATCCTAATATGATAACTCAATATACAACTGCTTTAATGCGATTACAATTATGTGATATTTGTGACATAGAAAAATATATTTGTGTTTTTCAAGATTATTATTACCATATTTATAATCAAGTTTTTGATTCTAGTAATTATTTACCATTGTTTTTTGCTAAGATACCAGACCCTTAGGGTTCAAAGTTGATAGATAAATATAACCCTAGAAATATAGATACTTTAGGTAAAAGAATAGAACATACTCGAGATAAATTAAGTAATTGGTGTGCTGATGCAATTTTGGCTAAAGCTAGTAAAGGATTAAGAAAAAGAATTTCTTTATGTTGTGATATGCCTAAAATGCCAATAATGATAGGATGTAATAGTTCTTATTATTATGGAAAGATAAAACGAAAATATAAAAAGAGAAAACAATATAAATATAGAAAACCTTATTTTAAAAAGCGAAAAGTAAGATATTATAAAAGAAAAGGATATAAACAAGCATATAAACCCACATATAGGAGAAGAAAAACAAATCCTAAAGAATGTAGATGTTATTATTGTAAAGAGATAGGACATTATGCTAATAATTGCCTTAAAAGAAATGAGAAAAATAAAAAGAAAATAGAAATAGATGATGATATAGAAGAAATGATAAATACTGGAGAATTTATAAAAATAGATAATTTCAATTTAGATTCAGATGAAAGTATATTTATTTTAACTTATACTGATTATACTTCTGCTTCAGATAATACTGAATAAGATGGAAATTAATACTACTAGTCAAACTGATATTGAACCAACTATAGATAATCAAATAGAACAAACAGGAGAACATAGACAGGAAATTTTAATAGATAAGAAAAAAATTAAAACAGATACAAAATGAAAAATTTTCCTTATCAAATTATTCAGGATTTAAAGTTAATACTTTACAACGATTAGGAATGCGACCTAGAAAGCATAATTTATTTTATGGATTAAATATACAAGAAAGAGCTTTAGAAGTTTCAATAGCTTCTAATAAAGTAATGATACCACTATTAGCCAAAAAAGATATTCAAGAAAAATTACAAAAAATAAAACCAGAGATAAGACAAACATTAGGTTGGATACATATTGGTGCTATACAAATCATTATAAAATCAACTTTTAAGGAAGGCTTAGATACTCCTATAGAATTAGCAATAATGGATAATAGAATTATTAATAGAGAAGAAGCCTGTTTAGGTATCCTTCAAGGAAATTTACAATATGGTAAATTAAAATTCAATATATACCCTCGAGTTTCTTACCATATACAAGACAAAGATTATGATAAAACCTTAAGTGTAATACAAGATTTCAAAAGAAAAGATTTCTTTAAACAACAAAATAGACCTTATTCGATAACTTACATAATATCATATGCTATTTCTAATACTCATCATTCAGAATGTTTTGTAGTAAAAGATACTATAGATTTTCCATATTTATTTAATGAAGTTTGTCAAATTTAGATGCCTAGCTTACCAAAGATAGAAGAAATAGAGTCAAGACCTTTAGAATTAGATTTACAAGATAAACCATTAATGATAGCAAATAATATAGCACCTCGATTATCATTTACAAATACTGGAGTTAGAAGTCAGCCTCTAACTCGACAATTAAGTTTAGATAGATATAATAATAATCTAATAATGGCAAAAAATGATAATTATAGAAATTATAAGATAAAAGGAGAATATTACAATGGAACAACCTTTGTACCAGTTAATATACTCATTGATACAGGAGCTAATGGAAATTATATTAGTCATAAACTTTGCACAGGATTACAGAAATATCAATTAGATGAACCTCACCAATATACAAATTTTAATGGTGAACTACACTCCATAGATGAAGCTATAGACACATTAGTACGATTTGGACAAGATATATTACCAATTAGATTATTAATAGAAAATGAAGGATTTAATGACACTTTAGAAATAATGTTAGGATTAATGTTTCTTGAAACCATTAAACCCTACCAGATTACCTCATATGGATTAAAGATAACATATAATAATAAATTGATATATATTCCAAAATGACAAGCCCACATAGTATATATATTCCTATAGGGATAACCTATAAAGATTATCGAGCAGAATATTTTACTGCCTTTATTGATAGTGGTTTAAGAGCCTGCCTATGTAAATCTGATATATATATATATACACACACATATATATATAGTCCAACTTTGAATTGTTAATCAACGAAGATGTTTATGTTGTGTTGTCTAACTTTGAATTGTCAATTTACCGTATCTCATATGTTGTGTTGTATGAATTTGGTGTTTTTCAATCATCACTGTCTTCTTTGTTTTTGTTATCCTATTACTTTGCTTGACATTTCCTATTGATTTTATTTTTTAGATATGAATGGTGAAGGTAATTAAATAGATAATCAAACATGAAAATTGATTCGTATATATCAATTAGCGCTTGTTCATGCTGCTTGTCTTGTGATCTATTGGTGGGTGTTACATAAGAGACATGCGAAAGACAAAGTTGAAATGATTACGCCATCGGAAAGATCGCAATCAAGGAGAGTATCATGCGAAAAATGTTATTTCATTATAATGGGAGAAATATAATTAGAATGCAGCCTAAACCATTTGTGGAATTATGTGATTTATTAGTTGGAAAAGGAGTGCTTCGACCCACTGTAAATGCGACTGTTGAAGAACAAGTAGCGAAGTTTCTATACATATTAGGGCATAATGTTACCAATCGGGAGATTGTGTTCTTTTAGAGTCGATCTGGGGAAACTATAAGCGGTCATTTTCATAGCGTTTTGAAAGGAATTATACAGCTAGAAGATATGTTTCTAAGACAACCTGAAGGGTTAGAAACCCCGTCAGAAATATTGAACAGTAGTAGATTCTACCCATTTTTTAAGGTTATTTTTTTCTTAACTTAGTTCAATTATATTAAACAACAGACAAAATATTTGAGAATAATATACTTCAATGCCAGGATTGTGTTAGTGCAATTGATTGTACACATCCGTGTGAAAGTACCTGCTCGAGATGCTCCTAGATTTCGTGGGAGAAAGGACTATCCAACACAAAATGTATTGTGTGTTTGTTCTTTTGATATGAAGTTCACATATGTATTGGCTGGGTAGGAAGGAACAGCATCTGATTCACGGATTATGAAAAGTGCACTAACCAGGCATTCTCACTTAAAATTCCCCAAGGTAAAAATAGGGCTCAAATCTTATTAACTAATAAATGTCATATATTACATTTTGACATACTTTTATTCATGATAGGAAAATACTATCTTGTT
>JANKOE010000008.1:39595224-39613783 GCA_026284465.1 Erythroxylum citrifolium | reverse complement strand
TTACTGTGTCAAATTCTCTCAACCCTCTCATTATTATATTACTGTGATTTTGATTTCTTACATACACAAGTTTTTAGAGAATCATTCACGAACAAAAGTTATCGTAATTCTGAATCGAACAAGTTTTTATTCTAAAGAAGGGATTAACGAAAAAGTATACACAATTCAACCCCCCTTCTTGTGTATTCGATTATCATTGTACTAACGTGTGATTCACTTCAGTAATGTCTTAAATGACCTTGTTTTGGTTTAAAACTGTTGAGTCCTAGTTGTGGGTAAATAGGCATGCCAAGATGGATCTGTAGTTGATTCTGTGACACTTCAGTATCTGACACTTCGGTGTCTTCTATTGTTGAGACATAAGTCTCTTCTGTGATATGTTACTAATTATGGTCTCTTCTGTATAAGTCATGTTACCAACTTCTATTGACGGATTAGCAATCATTTGAATGTGTATTTTGATATATGTTAGATTTTGAAATAAACAAAATGATGTTTTGAACTGAAGGGATTGTGCCTTCTTTGATACTCAGTTTTGTTAACTATGCAACTATTCTGAAATTTAAATATCTGCTTGTGCTATAATTGGATTAAGTATGATTAATTGTAAAATTAAGCATAGTTTAGTTATTACTCACTAAGTTATATGCTTAGCATGGTGGATTTGCCCCGTGTAGGTTCTAAGCGGCGTTTATAAAGACTAGGACAAGACAACCGCAATGGCTAATAAAGTCTGAGTGTTGTTTGAAAATAATGTAAAAAAAATTATTTGACTTTTGGGCTTGTATCTTATATGTATATGTGAATTTATTTGTAAGTTTATAACAATGATACTTTAGTTTGGTTTGGATTTTTTAGCAAGTTTGTGTTAAGTACTATGTAATTTAATGTATGTTTGCCTGAATTGTTTACTAGAAGTTTTCGTATGCTTTGATTTGTTTGTACTGTTTTGTGTGGGTGTTACATCATACTTAAGTTGTCTTATCCCAATGATTGACTTATCACCTAAACCTTTACTAGATAAACTAAACTACAACACCTCTATCACTTTTCATTGAAAAAAAATGTCCTCCCACTCATGCAAACCTTTATGAATTGCCAGAAGGTAACATTTACTTCTAATACCTATGTTGTACCATCTAGACAAAGGGAGAGGGAATTAGTTTGCGCTAATGCTCGTACTTAAAAAGTTCATAGCTAGATTTCACTTCCCTAATATGACATACTAATATAAAACTCAAGAAAAAGTAGAAAGTGTATAGGTGTAACTAACCAAAAGATAAGCTTGTTAAGCCAATGATTTGTACCACCTTAGGATAGAAAGGTTGTCTCATATCTCACTTAAAGACATCATAATGCAAACCTACCTTACCAAAGTTGGGGTAACATTTTTTTTGAATCTGCATCTAAATACCTAACGTCTTTGTAAGTAGGGATGTTAGATCTCTCCCTCATTCCCTTAAACTTATTTCTTCTATAATTGTTTGACATGATCTATGCTTCAAAGTTATTGTTGTAATCTTTAAGATGTGAGTTAGAAGGGGAATCCCTTAACCTTAATACCTTGCTAGGTTTGTGATTTGTGAAATTAAAAGGAAACCTAAGTGGCATCCTAATGGTGATAGGAGTGATAAATTACGTGCTATCATACTCGATTTGCTCAAAGTTAATAAGTCTAATGTTTGACCTAAAAACCCAACATTGCTTAAGGAATAGTTAAATGAAGAGCTACTCATGCTCACCATACTACTTGAGACAATTATACTTTTACTATTTTTCACTAAAAGAACTCAAGGATGGAGGTAAAAGAAGCTTATGTTTTATTCCATGATAAAATAATAAGCCAAAATTTTGTAGCTTAAAAAGATAACAACTTTTCTTCAAGTAGGCAAACAAACCATAGACGTTTAGGTTAACTTTCTTTAATATGTGATGAGCAAGGAAATTATGAGCAATAAGTGGAAGTGACTTCTCTTTTGCTCCCCATATATATAGAGCATAAGAAAAGTCAAGATGAATCCCCCATTAATGATTGAGATCGAGGGCCCTTTCACCTATATACTAAAAAAGCCTAGAGCCTAGGTGCCTAGGGTACAATTGATGTATGATCGATTGAATATTATGTAGCATCTTATAGGAATATTTTCCTATAATTATAGAATATAATGCTCAATCCAATTACAAAATCACACTTGATCAGTGTAGGCCTAACCTTGAGTAAGGGCAATACGGGTGCTCTCTTAGGGCCTAAGCTCATGGAGATCCTAATCATTAAAAACCCAATCATCCTTTATAATTAAAAAATTGAAAAGGCCATGAAAAGTTTAAATATTGGAATAATATGAAAACCATAAGTCCTCATTCCTCAATTATCACCACTCCAATCACCTTTGATTGATATTAATAGAGAGAGAAGGAGAGTGAAGATTTAGATTATCACCACTAAATTATTAATAGAGAGAAGGAGAGTGATAATGAGAAAGAGAGAGATCCTGATGGATTCGTGGCTTCCATTAATGGTGATCAGGATTTCCATATTTCCAAAGTCAAACATCAAAGTTTCAATTTCCTAATCAAATTTCAGTTGCTCCAAATCTAGTCGATTGGCTCCCAATTGCCCCATTAGCGAGTAGATCATTGCCTTCTGCCCTTAAATATAAGAATTTTGCCTTGACTTCGCCTCCATCAACACCATTCCCATTTAGGCAAGAAATGCATCTCATTTCCTCTTTCAAGTCTCAACTCAATTTTTTAATATTTTTCTTTGAATTTGATATTTTCTTAGTAGGTCTTTTGATTTTTTAGGCTCTTTATTTTGCTATTTTTCCCTCTATTGTAGACATATAATACTATTGACATATTTTTATGATATATGGTCAAGCTATTATTGTTCTGTTGTGCCTGCCTTCTTCTTCCAATTCTATACAAGTGCTTTTATTCCTTTTCCAGTTTAATTATGTTATAATTGTTTTATATGATGGTGCTTAAAGAGAATTTGTTTGGACGAAAAGGAAAAAAAATTAGAACAGTTACTAGAATCCTAAAAAGAAGTTATCAATAAATTTGTTAAAATAGTATGCTCCACTAGTGGGAATCTTGATGATTAGGTGAAGGTAATTTTGAACAACCTAATGAAAATTTATGTTCTGATATTTATATTCATGAGCATGTTAGTAATTTGAGTGAGCATGATCATGTACCAAATATATCCAATTTAGAAAATTTAAGGGCAGATAAGCAACCAATCCAATTGTTGGATATTTATGATGCTAGAAATTGGGATAATGTTAACAACAAAGCAAGGGACATTTTATATGAAAAAGAGTTTGTAAGAGAATTAAATATATTTCCTTTAAACAACACTTATTGAGTTTTTTCATATTCTTGTTATTCTAGAAATAGAGTAATGGAGACATTAGCAATAGAGAATAGTTGGTTTACTCTAAAAATATGGAATAAGTATATTGTGTTTTGTTATAATTTATTTAAATTTAATAGCAAATAAAGTGCATTAGCAAATGATGAATTTAGAGATGACAAACATCTTAGTGAGAGACTTAAAGAACTTGAGAATAGTGTTAAAAATATGACTAATATGAAGACTTGAAAAGAACTGAGAGTAAGATTAAAAAAAAATCAAACAATTGATAAAGATTGGCAATAAAAAAATGTAAAGAACAAAGTACGTTGAGATAAGTTTTGATAAGAATTATGTTGTTATTGTTAAATATTTTGTTTTTTTGAGGATCCAATGAGAAACTTTGCTAAGATAGCAATGGTAATTAATTAAGACGATTGCTTAATTTGATGTGATAATGCATGATCATGTTAGACACATTTAAAATCATGAAATTTGTCATTATTATCTAAGTTACAAAATTCAAAATGAGTTGATTTGTCTTTTAGCCCATAGTGTTAGAAGTTCTATCATAAGGATCATTAAAGAGGTTAAATATATTTTTTATAATTCTTGATTATATTCTAGATGTGAACCATCAAGAACAAATGATTCGAGAAATATGATGTATGAATACGTTTTAAAAAATAAAAATAGAGGAATACTTTTTAGAGTTGTAGAATGTTGATGACACATTTAGATTGGGACTTTTCGATGGATTATTGAATGCATTTAAGTCTCTGGTCATAATGTCCATGATGTGAGGGGTCAAGATTATGACAATAGTTATAATATGAAGGGAAAGCACCAAGGGATTCAAAAGTAATTACTTGAAATTATATATGTCGTGCTTGTCATAGTCTTAGTCTTACTAATATAGAAATATGGTGCATTCTTTTGTTAAAGATATTTCATTTTTCGAAGTTTTGCAATGTATACATGCATTATTTTCAAGTTTTCATAAAAGGTGGAAAGTTTTACTTGATAATGTTATAGGCTTAACTTTGAATCATTATCCAATATTCTAAAATTGGCTTTTGGTGAAATTATCTAAATTTTGTGATAATGCCAATTCGAATATTGAAGCAAAAAGTTGGTTAATGCACTTGAGCATTTTGAGTTTTTACTTGGTATGATATTTTATTTACTATTAACATGGTAAGTAAAAAGTTGCAATCTAAATCTTCATGCATTGGCACTACCATATAGCAATTAGAAGGTGTGATAGGTTTTTTTAAAAAAAACTATAGAAATGAGGGGTATTTTTAGTGCGAATATTGCCAAAAGCCTTACATATGAGATGAATGTAGAGCCTATACTTCCAACTAGACATAGTATTATTAAGAAAAGACAATTTGAGAAAATTGATCATGATGAAGAAATATAATCAGCCGAAGAGTCTATTAAAGTTAGTTACTTTCTAATTGTTGTAGATATAGAAGTTGCTTTGTTGAGGAATAGATTTTAGCAAGTAACGACAATTGAAAGTATTCCTGGATTCTTATTTGATTCAAAGAAGTCAAGGTTTTTGGATGATAACGAACTAAGAGAATGTTATACCAATTTTATGACTACTTTGTCCCATGATAATATGTCAAATGTGTTTAGATGATCTTTTTCTAAATTAAAAGTGTTTTAAATGACTTTTTCAGATCAATCAATGTCAGCGATTGAAATTCTTTAATTTGTTAAAGCTATAGATTGTCGTCTAAACGTTTCAATTACTTTTCAGATCCTATTAAATATACTTGGAGCATCAACTGAGAGAAGTTTTTCAAAGTTAAAACTATTGAAAACCTACTTGAGGTCAATAATGTAATAAGAAATATTGAATAGTTTCATATATATTGAAAATGATACGTTAGACAATATTGATCTTAATACTATTATTGATGCTTTTGCATCTAGAAATGCATAAAGAAATTAGTTTTCAAGATAATTTGTGTGCTTGTTAATGAAGTTCTATAGCTACATGGTGTTTTGCAATCGAATGTTATTGTTTAGTTGTTATTATTGATGTTTAGTTGTTATTACTTTTATTTTTAATGGTTTTGTTGCTGCTAATACTTGTAAGATATTACTAGTTGCAATTATGATCATTTGGCCTTCGTATTTTTAAGTATATGGCCTTATGACTTAAGTCACTTATGTATGAATATTAAGTTTTGGTACTAAAAATATGCTTTTGAAGTTTACATATTTGTATATTGTTGATTTGTTGAGGCCCTTCTTTTTACTTTGTCTCGAGCCTATAAACGTTAGGAACGACCTTAGATAAGCAAATCATAGATGGCATATTAAATTATGGTTTAAAGCCAGCATGTTGTCCCTCATGAATGGTGAGATCAAATTTATTCTAATGATGTACATAGGCCGATATTAACTTTATATTCTAGTCAAAAATGAAAGTTGGGAACAAATGATAAGTGCTTAGGAAGCTAACTAAGCCTGGTACATCCAACAAGATGGTAAAACAATAAGACCAAAAGCGTGCATCCACTTTGAAGTGTAGTTTATCAAATCATTGTTGCTTTCTAAAGAAAATGAGGGATGCATTATCAATGATAATTGGATTAACATCGGTAAGGTTCCTTCTCATTTTATTTGATCAAGAAAGATAAGATATACAATTTAAATCTTAAAAGAAATGAAGTTGTACCAAAATTTAATCACTTAATTTAAGTAGTTTATATTTTCAACAGTTTTATTGATATGCGTGTCAGAGTAACCTTGCCAAAGATCAACAAGGTTATAACATTAACTTAATTTTTACCAAATTATTACAAATTCTTTAAATTTTCAATTTTAATTATAGTCAACATAGAATCTAATTTTCAATTCGATTTGCGAAATGGAGTCTAAAATCCAAAAATTTGCCAGAATCACTCCTTTTATTATTGACTGATCAGAATATTGTAGAATGATAATTGGAATCATTTTGTGCATCGGCAACACAAGGGCCTGAACTTTCTGTTTTTTGAGAAGTACGTGGGGAAGGGAACGGAGATAGTTGAAGCCTTTATGCGTTGTTCCATTTCTCTGAATTCTTAATCCGTTTCAAAAGCATGCATATCTACTAATATTTTCCTTTCAACTCTAACCTTAGAAGCATAAATTCTTTTTGGTTCAGCTCACGTTCATATTCCACAGGATCCTGTTGTTACTAAAACTTAGAGCTTCGGGAAATAGAGTAACGACTATGCAGAACAGAAGCAGCTAAGCAGCAAATAATCCAGTGAATCGTTTGGAAACAGTCATTTGGTCTGTGATCAGAGCGAAACGAATCATTAGTTGCCATACGATAATTTGACATGTTGAACGATGAAATAACTTGTGATTGTGGAAGTTCGCTACTTACTTGGAAGAACTTTATGTACCAGAAAGCATGCAGCTATGATGACGTAGGACAGGAATAGAACTGTTCCTTTCATGTAGTGTGACGTTCCATCCTGAATTGGGTGAAATTTTAGCATTATTTTATTTAGAAAACCAATCATCCAACTTGAGAAAATAGATTAGGATGAGAAAACCTGCAACGCAAAGGCTGCGATGATTATCGAAAAAGCCAGAGAAACAGTTTCAAGGAGGTCGAAATCAAGGTCCATGTGGATATGCATTATCCAGGCAATCACAACACATGAAGGAACCTGCAGAGATAAGATAATTAAGGGTAATAAGAAACTAAGTTGACCAACTTTTTTGTACATCGGCTACTTCAATCTCACCACAAACATGGAAATTTGAACCGCAGAGCCTAAGGCAACTCCCATAGATATGTCCTGCGTGATAAACCATAAAAATGAAGTTAATTATTCAACCCAAAAGTTTAAGCTGATACGTACCAACTTGTTGGGTAAAGTGTCTAAAGTTCTTTCATACCAACTTGTTCTTGTAAGCAAAAATGACAGATCCGGCGTGTTCTGCAGCATTCCCAACTATTGGTAGCAAAATTATGCTAATGAAGCTTACAGAAATGCCCCAGGAATTTGATGCATCCTGGTAAAGCAACACCAAGGTCCATCTCTTAGAAAAATGTACAGCTTGTTACAGAGTTCTATAAGTACTTCGAGTTTTCCTCAAAAGTGAAATAGCTTCGAAACCAAGCTTATATAAAGTACTTACTTCAATTGTGCCAACAACATATTCTGATAATATGGCTATGACAACCGTCATTCCCACCAACCAGGTAAATGCACTCCAAAATCCAATCACTGCCTTTTCTTCTTCTTCTTCTTCCTCTTCTTCTACATGTTCCTGCAATTCATGAAAACACCAGTTGTCCCGTAGAAAATATTATAAGCTGAAATGAGGCTCGCGGTTCACAGAACCTACAAAAAATCACCTCTTTGGATTCAAACAATTGTTTGCTAGTTTTTAGCTGGAAGAAGATGTACGCAAAGTACGATATAAGCATAGCAGTGCTGCTGACTCTGGACAACTCTAGTGTATGGTTGGCAGTGGTAGCGTCTTCACCCATCACATATCTCAACGTTAATGGCAACATGTAGCATAACAACCCCAGCAGTAGAAGCAATGAGTAGACATCTGTCTGTTTCTGTTCAAGCCACAATATGATCAAAGCCACCCAACCTCTGAAAGTAAATGGATTTGGTATTAAATTTTACTTACTCTATCATATCTTTGTTCCCTTTTCAGGTTGGCTAAGCCCCCAAAAAGAAGAGATGTCCCAAGAACAAGCAGTAGATTTGACAAAATGGAACCCAAAAGCGAGAGCTTCAAAACATGGATTTTGTTTTGGTGCAGAGCAAATAATGCTATTATCATCTCCGTTGCATTTCCACATGTTGCATTAAGGAGGCCTCCAACTGCAAATCAAATCCACATATTTTTCAGTTTTCACTTGGTACTTCGAGATTACTACATACGGAACAATCTCTACTTCACTGTTAGATAACATCACCTGTTGGACCAGTGTAGTATGCAATTTGCCTGAGATAAATTGCACAAAAGTTAAAAAAAATTAAAAATTAGTAGGGGAAAAAAAAGGGAGGAGGACAGATATATATCAGAAATATTTAGAATTATGAGCTTACTCAGTAAGGAAGCTGACACGTTCAGCTAGTGGAGTGAGTCCGAGCAAACTCAAAGCGAATATCCAAGCCTACATGGCAGAACGAAAAGTTTGTCACAAAACCACATCATAAAAAAAAGTGAGAAAACATACAAAAATATATACAAAACCTCAGAATGTGTAGCAAACTTTTATGTTGTTCATTCAATTCATAACCTCAAAGCAAATGCAACGCTGACTAATAAGGCAATAGTTATGATAATTACAAGAGGCAAACTTACTCTGCCAAACTTGTAAAAGTCGGCGAGAATTGCGAGGGGAACGGAAGGGAAGAGAACAGCAAGTTTGGTCCCAAGAATCACTTGTTGAATATTAGCCAGGAAATGCCTGAACGATTGAAACCGAACTCTGGAGATGAGTGCAGGATCGGATTTCTTGCGCATAATTGAAGATGATAGACTCTCGGGTGACTTAATTACAGACCAAGACTGCTCCTTTATTAGCAAGCTCTCTTTAGCATCACCGTTTTCCATGTCAGATGATGAAAAGACCCGGTCTTGTGGATGGTGGTCCATAGGAGGATTTCCGATAACAAATTTACACAGCTTTTGACTAGCTATAGCTACTTGGCTATTTGTGTGTATATACACAAATGAAGACTATCTACTTATGTTGATATAGGAAGAGCATATAGTGCAGGACTAGCACAATCAGAAAGTTGAAACGAACGAGGTACAAGCAATGCTGCTTCCAGGAAATTTCATGAGGGTTGTCTCCATTCTTGCTTGCAGCTCCACGTACTTGGTAGAGGAAGCTGTTAGGCGTTGCACTCTTACAAGTAGTTAATTGTCGGGCGGAAGGATAAAGGGAAAGGGAAAGGGAAGGGGAAACAACAAACACAAGGAAACAAAACTCCTACGGGCTCTTGTTTTGAGTGAAAGCACCGCGTTGTACTTATACACAAGCTCTTCGTGGCAAATTCAGTGGCCGAGAGGTGGCTTCTGGTTTCCAACAATCATGACACAGGTTAGGCGGTCGAGTCGAAATTTTAGCTATGATTTGGAGTATGGATCGTCTAGGATTCGTCTTCTGCTATGAGTATGGCGTCGATTATTTGGTTAAGATTTTTTATCTACTGTAGAAACGTTTGCTTCATCATCCATGACATTTTTGGGAAACCAAAATAAAAAAGAAAGATAGGGTATAGGAGACGAAGACAATTATGCGGGGGTACAAATTTAAGGTCCCTTGATATTAAATTAAATTACAAAGAGGGCCATTAAAATGATGGTTCAAGCCTTTTATTTTTCAAAAGTTAAATTAGTTTCAAGAATATTTACTTTCAACTCAGTTATATTACAGCAAGTCTAAAATTTATATTCAAGTATCGTTTAGAGTCTCAATCATGTCCATACTCGTTTTATTTATTAAATGAAAATTTAAGATGTTAATTTGGAGAGAGTATTGCTCGGCAGTTCAATGACTTGAATGCTACAAAAAGGGTATTAAATGGAAATATTAATTACATAAGGATTTAACTCTTTTATCGTTACTTTGAAGTCTTGAGATACATTAATTATACAGACAGTTTCATAAATACTTTAATTAAACGAAAAGAAGAAAAAAATATATGGCAAATCCTATAAAAGAGCACATGTGATATACTTGATTATTCATCTTATTCCTTGTGTTTTTAATTCGTTCACCTTAGCCCCTGTGTTTTTTATTCTCATTCAAGATACCCCAATTGTGTATTTTCGGACAAATTTGCCCTTGGAATCAAGAGATTAAAAAAATTGTATTTCAATAATATAAGGGCAAATTTGTCCGAAAATACCCAATTGGGGTATCTTGAATGAGAATAAAAAACACAAGGGCTAAGGTGAACGAATTAAAAACACAGGGACTAAGATGAATAATTAAGTATATCACAGAGGCTGTTTTATGTGATTTGCCATCAAAATTTAGTACATGAGCCATCTAGTCTTGCTGGATCTGGTGAGACGCCAGTAATCATTTTCTAAGCAAGCACGGCTTCAGCGATTAGTGCACGGACTACCATGGTCTTATTTAACCTTGGTATGGAGTTACTAAAACTACACATTAGGAATTTATACCAATGGTTTGCAGAGAGCAACTTTGTTTGAAAAAAATAATGCATAACTTCCATTTAAAACTATTGATACCTCCAACAGATGCAGAGCATTTGTACCCAAATTACTGGTTCAGATGTTTGGACAACGAAAACACAACAAAATGACATTGAGACCACAAAAGACTATCGGGCATAGGATGTTGATCCTCCTCCACTACCATCAACGTATCTCATTGATCACTTGGTGACCAAGCTCTTGTTGATGGCATATTCCTAGTGGAATTTGGTGTGAACCATTGCAAGAGAGTCTCAACTTCATGCTGCTAGCATGGCGAACAGACTAAGCAGGAGTCAGGGAAAAATAAGTGGACCCAAGAGATAGCGTATGACCGAGTCCACTGAAGGAAGATATTATAGCAATGAACGGTGCTGCAAGATCTAGACTGGGCGTAGCAGTCTTCAGTGCGATCACCAAAAAAAGGAAGGGTCCGTTTGGTTGAGCTTTTGTTAGTAGAGCTTTTACTGGTAAAGCTTTTCTGAGAAGAGCTTTTTTAAAAGCCAGTTAACTGTTTGGCTGCTAATTAAAAACAGCTTTTTTAAAAGTGCTTCATACATTAGACTGTTTGCCAACGAAAAAATAAAAAGCACTTTTATTAATTTTAACTATATTTTTTTTTATTAATTATGCTAAATAATTTTTAAAGTATACCAATATGCAAAGTACCATTTTGTTATTAATAATTTAAAAAGATGTGTCATTTTCTTATATAAAATAAAATTAATATGAGAAATAAATATTAAAACATGTAAAAAAAGTTAAATAATTGGTCAATTACCTCGAAACGATCCAATTAAGAGATGAAAAAGGATAGATTGCCGGTAAAGAGGAGAGGGATACGTGAGTAGGAGCAAAACCAAGAGTCGGCTATAGGTTTCAGAAAAGAGGAGAACAAATATGTTTAATACTTAAGTGACGGAATAAACTTAAAAAACAGCTTCCCGAAAAAGCTCTAATTTGAGCTTGTTGGAAAAGCTTCAAATTCTAGCTTTTGAAAAAGCTGTATTTTGGCTTTTTCAAAAGCTGTTTCTATTCGAGAAGTGCTTTTTAAGTTTCCAGTCAAGCACTCACTTTTTTCGAAAATAACTTTTGCGGTGGAAAAAAGTGCTTTTGGAGTCTCCAAAAACTGAACCAAACACACACGAAGACCAATTCATTAATATTAATATTAATAAAAATGTTATTATATCAAATTTATATTATTTTGATTTCATAAGATACGATTAAAACAAAGTAAAAAAAAGGTATAATACAATATATTGAAAACTATTTTATATAATTTTAAGAAATTAGAAATAATTTCATAATTTAAAAAATATTTTAAATGATATCTGATACTTGGTCAAAAAAAAAAGAAGATATCTGATATTGATATTATTACTCTACTAAGCCAACATTCGTCACATTATTTCTATTTACTCTACTAAGCCCTACTCGTCTCGTCAAATTCCCCAAACTATCCAACAAAACCCCTTCACCGCCATCACCATCATCACTGCCATTTCTTCCACATTCACCACCAATGGCGAGACTAATTCCCGAAACCGCACGAAAGATCTTCACACCGGAGACTCTTCGCTCCGCGGCAAAACAGTCGACGGGATGCCTAGTCATCCCTGTCCGGCTCCGCCGTGCCATTAAAAGATATCTCCGTGGTGGGTGACGCATACGATGCCCATATTTATGCACCCATCTTTAAATTTTTTCCAATACTGAAAACATTTTCAATGCAGAGAACGAAGGCCCCCATATGAAGAGGAAGGTGTTGAGATTGTCACAGTCGTTCAACGAAATTAAGGACGTTAACTTGATGCTTACAGAGTCCACTTCAAAGGAGCTTGTAGAGGATCCGCTTAAGTCTACGGATAGTTCTAAACGTTGGAAAATCAAGAGTGCTTATGGTGATGTTGGCCTCTTGTACAGTGATGATGAGACTATTGCTTATGTGGCTTCTCGAATGCCGTCTATCTTCTCTGCTTGCTACAGAGTGCTTAGTGAAGTACATTTCCTACGATTTTCCTATTTGAGTTGTATTCTGATGTGGGCTTGAGTTATTTTCCGTGAGCTATTTCAACTTTTGTAACTTCCTTTCTCTTTAAAGGTTCAGAGAAGAATACCCGATTTTTCCCCAGCTAAGGTATTAGATTTTGGTGCTGGGACGGGTTCAGCTTTCTGGTGAGGCTTTCTTTTCTCAATCTGTTTAGTGAGAAGTGAACAAAAGGCTCTCCAATTTGTTTATATGTTCCGTTAATTGTTGTAGGGCCATGCGGGAAGTCTGGCCAAAGTCTATAGAAAATGTAAATTTGGTGGAACCATCCCAATCGATGCAGCGTGCTGGGAGGAGCCTTATACAAGGTAATTGTGGCCTACTTTAGCACTGCTTTTATATTTCAATGAAGCGATTTCATAGGAAGGAATACAATGTTGAGGGCACAATCTGGTAACTCTTGAACTGATCTTTCCAAACAAAGCAATTGGCATTGATAACTAAGTAGTAGGGTGCGGAACTGATTCTTTCCCAATCATTGTGCTGCTCCCCCAGTTGGAAATATTATCCTTGTTGTTCAAATCCTCATTAGTAGTGAATGCACTATAAAGGTGAATGACCGGGGCAGCTGTCTCGGGATGTCAGGAATTGGTTCTTTTATGAGTGCATTTAAATGCTTTTATTGCATGTGGTGTTACAAAATACTCATTTAGTTGTTCTACCCAATTGTAGCAAGCGGTGGTAAATTTGGGGTATATAGTTGTAAGACTTTGTTCTAATTTCTCAATCTAGCATCCTAGACTGCCCTACTTCTTTAGACTTATACTTATTTCAAGCATTTGATTCTTTCTTTACGTCACTGTAAAAAGGCTTAGTTGAGCTACTCTGATGCCGTTTTATGACTGTTTAGGTATGAAGAAATTACCAGTTATTCACAGTTATGATAGTATTCAAGCGCTGAGTAAAAGAATCAACAAGTCTGATAGAGAACATGACCTTGTAATTGCTGTAAGTTGTGTTCTGTCAATGTTCTTCACTTATAATTTCCTTGAATGTTCGTTATGATTGAGATTGTACAAGTGCCAAGAAGGACATTTTATGCTTGTGTTAACAGTCTGTAATCAGGTGCCTGTACAGGATTTGTTTTAGGGAATCTTTATCTTTGACCTAATTTATCTCTAATTTTTGATGCCATGAAGTCTTATGTTCTTGGAGAGATACCATCACTGAAGGACCGAGTTACTGTGGTGCGTCAACTGTGGAATCTTACACGGGATGTTTTGGTATAATTTCTTCCTTTTCATATCAATAATTTTTATCATTATTTTTGTTTGTGTGCGAGATGGGTGATAAAGAAGAGTTGTATGCTTGGGAATCTTGTATTATTAGGCAATTATGAGCATTATAAGAAATTTGATGCTTTTCTTTACCTAATGTATTTTGCATCATTCCTGGGAAGGGGAAGAAGAGAAGGTTTTTGACTGAGAATGAAAGCATATTAGACTATTGTATTTGTATTAAAATTTTGTGTTAGTTTTTCCTTATTATTTCTGTTTTGTGATTCTGAAAACTATGCTGCAGAACAGGTTATAATTGAACCTGGAACACCTCATGGATCTAACATTATATCTCAGATGCGATCTCATGTATTATGGCTAGAGAAAAGGGTAAGTAAAACAATACTTTTGTTTAATCATTATATTTCTTATATAGGAAACACGTTGCCATGCTCATATACATAGCTGTACTGACTCTTTTCCAGAAATGTCGAAAATCTAAAGGGAAAAACAACGAGGCATGTAAAGACTTTGTGTCGACCAAAAGTGGTGCTTTTATAGTTGCTCCTGTAAGTACAAATTTATTTGCACTTTGAGGTTATAAATTTTGTAAGCTTCTTTACCTTTGATTTCTTGTTTCCACTTTTTTCCCTAACATCTTGGTGCAGTGTTCTCATGATGGTCATTGTCCTCTGGAGAAAACTGGAAAATACTGCCATTTTGCTCAACGGTTCCAAAGAACATCATCTCAGCATGCATATAAGGTTTCCTTTTAATTCCTGTCATGACTATTTGCCTGAAGTTTCACATTTATAGGAATTTTTGATCTATGCAAAGAGTGATGTTGCCGGGAGTTACACATGAACATTAAGTTAGTTTAGTCCATATAACACTTTCTTTGTGGAAATGATGAATTCCTATTGGGCCAGCTGCTGTGTATCAGACTAGCTATTTAGAATTTGTAACCAAATAAGGCTGCACTAATTATCCCTTATGGATTATTTTCATCAGAATGTATCTGATTTCCCATGTGTTTTGTACTTGCACTTATCCCATGCTGGCCTGTATCAATGTAAAACATATTGCAGGTTATCTTTTCACATGGTTTTGGATTCATCTAAAGATTGAAAACTTATCATTCTGCAATCAGACTTTTGAAAGTTGCTGCATGCGTATGTCCGTTTTAGGGATAAGTCTATGATAAGTTTTAAAGCTTCTTGATTTCACAAATTAATAACAAAACTTTTGCATGTTGACAATTGGGTTTTAGTGTAATATAAATTAAACAAATGGTTCTTGTTTACAAAGAGTAAAACTACATAATGGTCTGAGGTGGCAACTTGCATCCTTGCCACACCTAAACAATGGTATTTTTCATGGAATAATATTGTAAATCTGTTCTCACCTTGTTTCTTTAAATAAGATCAAGTATTCAATTAGGAAAAATATAAAGTTTTTAAGACTAATGTGTAAACGTGTGGAATGGTTGTATTATGCTTGAAGTTATTCATGTTTAAAAGGGACACCATGTTTTCCACCATGATTGGTTGTAATAGAGGTGATCATCATTCATATTACATACATCTTCTGTTTTGCAGCGTACAGGTCGTGGGCCTTTACGTGGTTTTGAGGATGAGAAATTTAGTTTTATTGCATTCAGGCGAGGACAACGACCTCGGTCAGTTACCTAAATCTTATCTGTTGGCTTACTCATTTTTAAGTTGGCAAATTTTAGGAAAATCTTGTGGAGCGTTCACCATTGAGGTCCTGATAGATCTAAAACATAAATTTGTTGTTGCAAGTAGATTACTAGTTTTGGATGTCACGAGCACCTCTTTATCGATGTGTTCTCCATATCTGTTGTTGCATTATGTTTTTAGGAAGGGTAAAAGGCACCTAACCTCCCCTGGTTTTGGATGCCATGAGCACCTCTTTATTATTATATTCTCCATATCCACTGTTGCATTTTGTTCTCTATGGTTTCATGAATTCTAATAGAATTTCCTGTGGTTAAAAATCTTCTGGGAGTCTTGATTTTGTAAAAAAATCCAAATTAAACATTTTTATGATCCTCCTCTGTTAGATGTTGCAGATGTGGTAAATTATGAACACGTAGCAATGCCACATCAGTATATGAGACCCATTTTGTGAATGAAATAATAAAACTTATATCCAACGCCAACCTGAACTGTCCTACCCATTTTCTTCTAAAACTTATTTACCCCAGATCCATTTTTCACCCCCTTGGTCCTCATGATAGACATTATTTCCTCAAGCCTTTCCATCTTCAATGGTTTTTTTTTTCATTGAAACTACCCATTCTGCAGTTCTAAACACAACAAAAAAAGCTGGATTCTCAAAGGGAGTTTCAGCTGATAGCATCCCATCAGCACTAGTCATAGTCTCTTCCAAACACTGCTAAACGTCATCCACGTGCCACATGTTCCATTAGCAAGAACTGGGATTCTTAAAGCATTTTCCATAGCTGTGATGACCTCCAGTTAGCTCGAATCTTTCCCATCTTTCCAATCTCTAGCAAGCAACTATCTTCCTCTACCATTTTGGTGTAAGCAACTGTATCCTCCAATTTTGGAAAGACTCCTACTTTGCATGAAATGGTGGCATTAAGATTGGGACCTAGTTTTTTTAACTAAAGCTTTCACGAATGCAAAGTTACCCATTTGGAAAGCTGCATAATTGTCACGTCCCGGTCTGTTGTCCTTTTTTAATCGCACCTTGATGGATGTTCCAGAAATCAAGTTTATGAAAGTAGGGGGGAAAGAAGGAAGGGTGAAAAATAGGGTTGCACAAAATAAGTCTTGGGGGAAAATTGGGAGGGCATGTGAATTTTATTATTTTATTTGTAAATAATATTTAACATAGAAAAATAATGAGAAGTGTTTATTTTAAAATTTTCAAAAAATAGAGGGATTTTTAAACTATAGGGATTAGGGAGGGAGTTTTAGTAGAATTCATGAAATGATGAAAATGGATATTTATTAATAGGGAATGATATGTTGATGTTTGATATGAACAGGGAACCATGGCCTCTTGATGGTGTGAATTTGGAGACTCTCAAGGAACAACGTGGTAAACAAAATCTGGAAGATACTGAAATTGACTATGGTATTTGAACTTTTAAGACCCTTGAAGTAATTATTTGTAATTATATGTTAAGTGCCCAACAGACTCAGTCGCATATCCATTATATATTTCTACAAAGTTTGTGTCACTACTAAGTCTTCAAATTATTTACTGTGTCTGTTTGTCAGAGGATGTGATTAACGAAGTGGAAGCTGAGGTTGTTCCACATGAAGCAGAAGCAGAAGAAGAAGAAGCAGAAGCAGAAGCAGAAGAAGTGAATTCAGTTAACTATGATTCTGATGTGACCGAACCTGACACCATCGACCTTTACGAAGAGAGTGAAGACAAACGACAAGAAGAAACAGGCGATGCTGATCTGGGCGGAGGGTGGGGAAGGATACTATTCATGCCCGTTCGGAGAGGCAGACAAGTTACTTTGGATGTTTGCCGATCTGTTAATCGGGAAAGCTCTGAGGGGACATTGGAACGTATAGTTGTAACGCGTAGTAAAAATCCTGCGTTGCATCAACTGGGTCGAAAATCTTCGTGGGGTGACTTGTGGCCCTTTTGAGGCTTATCCAGTTATGTATATCACATCACAGCAATGCTAATCGTAAGCATATTGAGGTTAATGCTTTTGGACACGGCCACGAATGTAATTTTGAATACTTGTGGTTCACTTTACTTGTTAAGCTAAGCAGTTTGGTTAGGTAAGTTTAAAACTCGTTCTCCAAGTTTTTCAATGACTCTAAGCAAGAAGTAAACCTATCATTTGCTTCAATTTCCCGTAGACAGGTTAATTAATCTCCATCGTTTTATTTCTCATGTAAAGAACACACCTAGTACATACATATGCCTTTATGGATATATTTCATGAGATACTGCACTTAGGGATGACAATCCGGTCTAGGTCTGCCCCGACCGACCCTCAAACAGTGCACGGATTAGGTTTTTCCATGTTCAGACCGGTTTGTGGCTCGATTGAAAGTGACAAAAAATGATAATCGTTTTTTGAAATTTTTTTTAAAAAACTTATAAAATGGTCTAGGTTGGAGTATGATCTAACGTATTAATAGTAGACATACGTAGCAAACTTATTTTAAGGTTCATTGACTCTTAAACCAATCAATTTGGATTGCTAGACCATTCAATTTAATTATTTTATCTCAATTTTTTTAAAGAAACATGCATAACCTTAATTCTCAAGTTTTACATAACTTGTCTTTTATTATTTATTAATACACATTTTAAGGTGTATCTTTACATTTTATTTATATATTTATAAATATATAAATATAAATATATATTTACTTTTAAACTTTGTAAATTACGATTTACTTTGTATCTTATGTTGCAAAGATTCTTATTTAATGTAGAAAAAAGTGTACCTTTATTTAATTACACATAATGAATTGATTAGAAATTGGAAAAATAATAAGGAATTTGAAGACAAAAATTGATGGGGCGGTTGGTTAGTATTGGGGAATGGTAATAGGAATGAGAATGAATATAGTGAAGAATGAGAATGAATATTATCATTATAATTATGATAGTTGGTTAAGAGGAAGGAATGATTACCATTACCATTGATAGTGGTTGGTTTGTAAAAAATAATGTAATTAATTAATT
>JANKOE010000008.1:39571669-39588440 GCA_026284465.1 Erythroxylum citrifolium | reverse complement strand
ATACAAATGCGATATGTTTTGAATACGAGGGATTAAATGGAGTGAGGATTTGAATGATGTGTAAATGAAAAAAAAAATGGCGCGATATTAGTTAAGCTATGATTCGTTCGTTTCGAGTTGGGTTCCGGAAACGGGATCCAACAATCATGGCACATCACTTTATCATCACAATTTCAGAAAATATTTCATAATCATATATATATATAAATGCAGATGCATATGAGACTTCATATTAGTTATTATTTGTTTTGACCGAGTGCCTTTCAGATGCAAATATAGATATATAAACTGGCTCATTGGGCTCAGTCAGAAACAGAAATCATGGAGCAAATCTCTACTTGCAGAATTTTGAGCTTAAAGCTCTTTCAGACTGGCTGCTCTGATCACAATGCCTTTATCTAAACATGAATTTTATGAAATGCATTAAATAACAGAATATGTCATGTATAGCATTCAATTATAATGCAAAGACAGAATCTCATATTCATCGGACCTCAGTCCGGCATTCAACTTTCATTGAGTATTTAGATATTATTCAGAATTCAAATGCAAACATATATCATTCAAATTTCAGATGCAAACAAAACACTTCCAATACATTCCCAAATATCGAACTCCTCAGACCATTAAATTCCAGAATTCACAAACAAATCACAAACAGTTCAATAATTAGAAGTTAAACAGAATAAATCAATCTTGGGAAGATTATCTAGGTTGACTCACAGTACGCTCCAATATGCTATTGCTTGGATGGTCCGGCAATGTCTGAGTAACGTCCAACTTGAGCATCTAAAATCAGAAAATTCACACATAATTCACATTACAAATTCAATCAATCAAATACTTATTCATTTGTGCACATATATACATATGTCATGTTCAATGCATGCTTAATGACTATTCCGGGTATATTTTCTTAATTCACATCTTATGATCATTCGTCATATATGTCTAATTTGAACTTAGGTTTACACCTCAATAAATTATAATATCATCAATCAATCATTCACCAATGTTATTCTAACATTATATGATTATACAATATCCAAACTCTCATTCATTCTTATGGCATCTCCAAATTGTAGACCTGAACATTTGGTAAACAACAATCCATTCTTAATGAATTCATAAGACCATGAAATTTTTTGGAGAGGAAGAGCAATTTGTTAGGAGTTTATGGTCCAAATTTCAAGTCAATCGGAGGTCCGGAGAAGAAGTTATGGTCAAAAGAGTGAAGGGTGTTCAAAGCTATCAAATAGCAGTATTCCTTCACTATGCACGATTGTGCACTTCCAATTGATCCTCCATTGTCACAATCGTGCTTGTGCACGATTATGAAATCCCTTAATGACCCATTTTGTCATGATCGTGCTTGTGATCATGCAGTACCTTTTATTTAAGCTTCATTCTAACTCTTCTCAAAATAAACCTTTGGGTCAATTTTTCATGATCATTTTGACAAGGAAAATGAAGGCGTTAGGCAAAGAATTCTTCTAAAAAAATTGTTCCTTTCTCTCTTAAGTTTCTAATGACATCAATTTTATGCAATTTAGTTCAGTATTCTACAAGTTATACCTAAAATACTACAGACTATTCTCAAACAGTGACATAATCTAGAAGCTAAAATTCAAGCCAAATTTTGAAACTCTTAAAGACATAATTCAAATTTGATTCCTTCATGAAAAATATAGCCATATGTTTCTAGTTTAATCTAAACTTAAAATCATCCCATTTATGCCTACAGATCAATTTATGGCCAAAATACCGATGCATGTTTAGTGAAAACACTACAGCTACCATATTCTAGCAATTCTTCTTCACCAATATCACGTGCATTTCAATCCAATTCAAACATTATTCTTATATCATTTGACATGCCATAAAACTAAGATTGCTACTTACCTATTAGGCTTTCAATTTAGCTCAAAACTCCAAATTATACTAGTCCTCCTAAGCAAGCAAAAATCAACGCAAACTTATAATCACATTCAGCTAGTTTTCTAGCAATTTTGTGAAGGATATACATATGGATTTCATGCAACAAATTGGCCAGGGTTCAAGAAAAAGTACAGAGAAAGAGCTGGAGCAATTTTGGTGAAGAAACAAAGGAAAGAAGCAGTAAAAGTAAGCTGCAGAAACTGGCTACATCACATGCTAGGTGTCAAGATCTAAACTCACTATATGCCTTAAGGCATGTAATACATTTGCCCATTTCTTATGCTGCCATTAGTCACCAATTAATCAGTCCATATGTCTTATTATAATTAGTCCACATGTCACACAATAATTGGCCCATTTGTCACATACTAATTGATCGAATTATCTTTTAATTTCTAGTTCATTTGTCACCAATCTAACTATGCCAAATGTCAGTCAATTATAGGCTAAATCATCCAAAATTTTCATGTATCAATTTATCCTACCACTTGGCATTTTTCCTAGTCCATATGTACATTTTAATCCATAAATTTCCTAATCCATAACATTTAACTCCAAATTTTGTAATTAAAATCCAATCATACGAAAATTTAAGACATATCAAAACACAATTAACATCATGATCACTTAACATTTTTCATACCTCGGAATAAGTCAATTAAGTGCATATGCTAACTTGTAATGTGCACAAATATCAATTCATGTATGAATGTTAATGTTATGCATGTATATGCATTATTTAATCTAGGGTTAAACCGGAAGCATATTCCAGAAAAATGGGATATTACAATTCTCCCCCTTATGAAATTTAGTTCTCGAAATTCTTACCTGAATGGTCAAATAGGTAGAGGTACTGATTTCTCATGTGCTCCTCTATTTCCCATGTGGCTTCCTCACTCGAATGATTCTTTCAAAGGACTTTCACCAATAGAATGACTCGGTTCCTCAACTGTTTATTCTGATGGACAATTATCTTAACTGGTTCTTCAACATAACTTAGATTACTAGAAACTTCAATCTCCTGAGTCGGTATCACATGAGTTGAATCCGATCAATATCTCCTAAGCATATTCACATGAAACACATTATATATCTGTGCCATTTCAGAAGGTAAGGCTAACTTATAAGCCAATGACCCAATTCTTTCGATTATCTCATATGGACCAATGTACCTTGGGTTTAACTTATCCTTCTTACCGAACCTCAACACAATTTGCCAAGGTGATCTCTTAGAAATACTCTATCTCCTACTTGATACTCTATATCTCTGCCGTGTTGATCCACATAACTCTTCTATCTATCTTGTACTGCTTTAATACTTCTATGGATCAACTTCACCTTATCAACAGTATCCTGAATTAATTTTGGGCCTTCAACAATTCTTAGACCCTCTTCATCCTAATATAAAGGCGAACGACACTTTCTGCCGTACAATGCCTCATATGGAGCCATACCATACTGATTATTATAGGCAAATTCAATCAAAGCCACATACTGATCCTATGCTCTTTGAAACTCCAGAACACAAGCTCTGAGCATATCCTCAACAGTCTTAATCATTCTGTCACCCTAACCATCTGTACGAGGATGAAATGCAGTATTGAAATTCAATTTTGTACCCAAAGCTGTTTGTAAGCTACCCTAAAATCTCTAGGTAAATCTAGGATCCCATCCTTGTCCAATACAATGGACACTAGAACTCTATGTAATCTCACTACTTCATTCACATATCTCCGAGCTAATTGATTTAGTGATTCTCTCTCATTGGAAATAAATGAGCCAACTTGGTCAATCTATCAACAATGATCCAAATGGCATCACGTTGTCTCGGAGTCATCGACAAACCCATAATAAAATTCATTGTGATTCTTTACCATTTCCACTTCGGGATAGGCAATTACTGTAACTTTCCAACTAGATCCTAATGCTCAACTTTTATCTGATGGCAAGTCAAACACTTAGCCACATAGTCAACCATTTTCTTTTTCATCCCTGGCCACCAAAAATGTTACTTCAGCGTATTATACATCTTGGTAGTACCAGGATGCATAGCATATGCTGCTACATGTGCTTCCTCTATAATCTCTTTCCTCAGATCTTCAACATCGGGTACACACAACCTCTGTTTCAACCACAATGTATCATCTCTTAATTCAAATTCAGAATCTAGATTCACTTTCAACTTCTCAATTAACTTCACCAATTTTGGATCTCTGTTCTGAGCCTCTCTGATTCTTTCATGCAATACAATTCTCAACTTCAATATAGCTATCAATGCTTCATTTTGCCCCAAATTCAATTCAACATTCAGTGCTCTCAAATGAACTAGGCTCGGTAACCTTAATAACTGTACTTGAGCCACACTGCTATTGGAATCCCTACTTAATGCATCAGCTACCACATTAGCTTTTCCATAATGATACTCAATTGTACAATTATAATGTTTCAACAATTCTATCCATCTCCTCTATCTCGTATTCAACTCCTTTTGACTCAACAAATATTTTAAACTTTTATGATCAGTAAATACCTGAAAAGTTTCACCATACAGGTAGTGTCTCCAAATCTTCAAAGCAAATACTACAACAACAAGTTCTAAATCATGTACCGGATAATTAAACTCATGAGACCTCAACTGTCTCGATGCATATGCTATCACTTTGCCATGCTACATCAACACACATCCTAATCCCTAATGTAAAGCATTACTGTACACTACATACCCTCTTGTTCCAGATGGAATAGCTAACACCAGTGCTATAGTTAACCAATGCATAAGCTCTTCAAAACTTCTCTGACAATTATCATTCCATCTAAAAGGCACATTCTTCCTCAGAAGTTTTGTCAAAGGGGTTGAGATCAACAAAAACCCTCGACAAATCTACTGTAGTATCTGGCTAATCCAAGAAAACTCCGGATCTCAGACACATTCCTCGGAGCCTCCCACTTCATCACTACTTCTACTTTCTTTAAGTCTACTTGAATGCCTTATCCAGACACTATGTGACCCAAGAATACTGCTTGATCAAGCCAAAATTCACACTTACTAAACTTGGAATACAACTGTTTTTCTCTCATTATATGTAAAACCAATCTCAAATGCTCTAAATGTTCTTGTTTACACTTCGAATACACCAAGATGTCATCAATAAACATAATCACAAAGTGATCTAAATAAGGTTGAAGTACCTTATTCTTCAAGGCCATAAAATATGCTGGTGCATTAGTCAATCTAAACAACATCACCAAAAACTCAAAGTGCTCATATCTTGTTATAAATGCACTTTTTGGTACATCAGCTTCAGTTATTTTCAACTAATAATGTCTCAATCTCAAGTCTAACTTTGTGAACACCTAAGCTTCCTGTAACTAATCAAGCAAATCATTAGTCCCTAGTAATGGGTATTTATTCTTAACTGTAACCCGATTCAACTGCCGATAATCGATATACAATCTCAGAGTTCCATCATTCTTCTTTACAAATTATACCAGAGCTCCCCAAGGTGACACACTAGGCCTGATGAAATCCTTATCTAACAACTCTTGTAACTGAGTCTTTAACTTCATCAGTTCTAAAGGTGCCATCCTATATGGAGGAATTGATATAGGAGCGGTACCTGGACTAAGGTCTATGGTAAACTCCATCTCCCTTTCTAAGGGTAAACTTAGTAGTTCTGTAGGAAACATATCTAGGAAATCCCTAACAACTGAAATATCCTGAATGGTTTGTTCATTCCGGGTATCAACTACACGGGTTAGATAAGCCTCACATCCACCTCAGCTCAGTTTCAAAACACTCATGAATGAATGCTAATCTTATGCATATAGATGCAATATTTAATCTAGGGTTAAACTCAAAGCATATTATGAAAAAAATGGGATATTACACTTTGCTTTTCATTCGATCTTTTATGCGTGTGACCCTTAGGTTTCTGGTTATTTTGGGCACTTGAATTAACTCTTAATTCAACCAAATCATGAAGGGTTTCATGATGCCAATTTACCAGAATATAAGTGGATTAACTCATGAACTCTTCAATAGTTAATTATCCATCCTAAGAACCTTTCCATAGACAATTATTGTGCAATTCGTCCGTTCACCATTCTATACCCCACTTGGTTTGAAGTATAGGCTATGTGTCAACTCCTACTAGACTGACTATGTCACATCTAGTCCAAGTGATGTTAGTTCTTGTCTTGGAGTTCTTATTACTCTATGTGTCATTGATGACTCTCTTCATGACACACAACTGCTCTGGCCAGAGACTCCTGAGTAATGACCTCGACAAGAGGTCATAAGTATCATCTCCTTCTATCATGAGTGATGAATCCTTTATTAGCTACACAATTACCTTCAAATACCAATAGTTGTACCTAATCACCACCCTATGAGTAACCTCGTCTTGAGGCAATAAGGAATGATGTCAAAGCACAGGATCAGTATCCAAGATATCTTTGAGTACCTCAAGTTTAAGGATATTTGCACCATTGCTATGATGAGATTAATCATTGACATTTGATAGATCATCCATATGACAATCTCTTAGTGGGTCATCCGATGTACTTACTTCTCTTAGTAAACATCCACATGTTAACCCTAGACATCTCATGCTTACAAGTTGTATCCACTGCTTGATCAAATCAAGGAATATAGCATGTGCTAGTCTATTCGGATTAATAATGTCTTATCTTATTAATCCTGTGACTAGGGATAATTTAGATACTAACATAATTGCACATGATAGGAATCTCATTATCATGATCTCATCATAATTTCCTTCATGCTTTGTTTTGTATCATGGACTTTATTAAGTCTATTTAAGATCGATATCAATTTATAAATAAATGAACATCAAATTAATGAAAAATTTCCTTTCGTTTTTTAATCAAAATAAATTTGTACAAAAGTGCTAAAGGTGATTACCTTTAGAGCATTACTCTAACATGCTATACACTATGATGTCGTCGAGATACACCACTACAAACTCATCAAGGAAGTCATATAACACATCGTTCATCATGTTGTAAAATGTTGCATAGGTGTTAGTCAATCCAAACGACATGACTAGTAATTCGTACGATCCATACTGAGTCACGTATGTTGTCTTTTACTCATCATCCTCGGCTATTCGTACTTGCTAATACCCACTCTGAAGATCCAGTTTCGTGAAAACCACATCCCTTGATAATCTGTCCATTAAATCTTAAACTAAGGGAACAAGATACTAGTTTTTTTATTTATTGTTACCTTATTCAAGGCTTGATAGTCCACATACATCTAAAGTGTTCCGCCTTGCTTCTTCTGGAACAACACTGGGCACCATACGGAGCTTTAGACCGTTGGACGAATCCTGCCTCCAACAGTTCACTAAGCTTCTCTCGAAGCTCCCTCCACTCCAATGGGGACATCTTATATAGGGCATGTGCAGGTGGAATGACTTTAGGAACCAACTCTATCCTATGATCAATCTCTCGATGAGGGAGAAAAGTCTTCGGCAACTCTTTTGACATTACGTCCTGAAACTCCCTCAATAAACTTGCAACCACATCCGTGACTTTCACTACATGGTCCTTATCAATCTCCCACATGGCAATGAGATAGGTCTCTATACCTTTCTCCAACCTTTTCTCGATGCTTATGGCCGATACATGCCCTACCACCGTTGTATCATCTGTTGTTCCACCAACAGATCGACAACACTTAACAAAGAAGGAAATTTTCTCTCATATGATCATCATACCTTCCAAACTTGGGTACAACATCGCCTTTGCTCCTTTCAATATATTGATTTTTAGTATCAACTTTAAATCTTCAAGTGGTATAACCATGCAATTAAACGTGGCACGCTAACTCTCTATGCTAACTAGGACGTTGTAAGTAGCTCCTACCATACATGTGCCTTACTTGTATAGGTCTTCGACACCTTGAGCCCTAACTTACGCACTGTTCCTTACCCTATAAAAGAGTGTGTTGCACCCATATCTAGAATTGCGGTTACCTCCTTCTCATTGACTTGTATTCCTATATACATCAACTTGTCAAAAGGGTTAAACTCACTCTTAATCACGTTCAACAAGCTGATCGGATTCGATGCCGCCTCTGAATCCTCTTCTTCTTCTTCGACAATGAGGGTCTTTAGCTTTTCCTTCCTCGGACATTCTCTCACAAAATGTGGATTGCTAAATAGGTAACAAGCAAGTTTCCCCTTCTTGGAGGATGTCTCCCCATGCTCGAAGTCACTGTTTTGCTTACCTTTCCCCTTGAAGTCTTTCTTCTTTTTCCCCTCCCTTTTCTCTTGTTAGGTTAGAATTTTGCCCTTGGAAGAATTTGAGAAGCCCATCTTAGTTTCCTTCATCACACGAAAATCCACCAAGGCATCAATGGTTACAATTGCACCAACCATGTCCTTCATATTCTGCCTCTGAATCTCTATTTGTGTCTATGATTATAATCCAGACAAAAAGTTTAAGAGCTTGTCCACGTCTGACATGTTATCAATATCAAGCATTAGAGAGCTAAACTTCTTAATGTACTCTCTTACAAATCCATCTTGTTTTAGCTTCTTCAAGGCATCCCTCGCAAGTCAAGAAGTATTCATCAGAAGAAATTGATCCTTCTACTCATTCTTTATCTTATCCCACATGTCGATGGGATCCTTGTCCGCACTGATCTCTACACAGGTCCTCATTCTCCACCAAAGCTTAACATCCCCATCTAAGTATATGGCCGTCATGTTGACCTTCTTAACATCTGGTATCTTAGCAGCCACAAAGTACTAATCCATGTTCCACAAAAAGTTCTCGAGCTACTTCGCGTTCTGAACACCATCGAAAACTTTGGGTTTGCACACCTTCACTATGGTGCTCTTGACACATCCAGTCTCCTGTGTTGCAATAACACCCCTTACGATCATCATTTAGTACCTAGTATCCTCTTATACCTTCATCACCTATGTTATTTGATGTCGCAACACTTAGATTTGTTTCGCTAACATCTTTATACGGTTATTAAGGAAGTGATCTCCTCCTCCTTTGAGGAATTGGGCCAATGAGTGCCTTTACTCTGTTTATATGCTTTGTCAAATTACTGCCTCCTGCCATCTCAAAATTATGGCTCTGATACCAATTGTTACAGAGGTCTTCTTAAGCAGCAAAATTACACCGCAAGTCGTGTCTACTCCTTTACATGACAATCTTGCTTAGGTTTGTTTAACCAAAACTCAGCCTTCCCACGTCATTGTTGACCAATAATGCTTGTCCTTGAACACCTCACGAATCTCGCAGTGTTTAACACTCATACTCGCAAGAAACTACGGAAGCAATAGAATATTAAAAACAACAATGAAGAACGAAAGAGATACAATAATAATGCCAATTTTTATTAGTTCCCTCAAAGTATACAAAGGATGCTCTCTCAACTCTATATCTTTGTGTGTCAAAAGCAGAGCTCAGATGAGCTATATATAGGCATCAAGGCTTATGGGACATCTTAGAATTCTAACAAAACTCTACTATCCAAGATCATGTCTTATCCTATCATATTACATCATTATCTAATAAGATAACGTTCCCATCTAAATAGAACTATATCCGATAAGGTCTATCTACATCTCAACTAACAATATAAAATATTACATATTATCAATTCCTATCCACTAAGATATCCACTATTGTTGGATCCCGTTTCCGGAACCCAACTCTCTTGCTTACTCTTAAAACTTGAACGTGCATATCACCTTGAAGGGTTATTCCATTGAACCCTAATTAGGCATCATATTTTTTTTCAATATAACATCATTAGCCATCGTTCGTTACATGTTCATTCTCATAACATCGCGAAAATTCACTCACAATTTTTTAATGGAGTGCCCTATACAAAACAGTCACATGCTTGAACTCAGTTCGCCTGCTTGTGAACAGAATTTGGAAAACTTCAAATCAGAATTTCAAATTGACTTCTTCATATAAATCATAGCTCTATGTCTCTCGATTATTTTAAAGCAAGATTCGCTTCAATCGGAGTTCAATAACTCAAAATATCATCAAAATACCAAAATGTGCTCATATCTTAAACATGCTCTCCTAACTAACCTCTCACTTGTTCTAATGCAAACTCTCCCAATTCAACTCCAAATGATACAAATTTTCATGGAGAGATACCTACATGTCTTATGAATCCATTGGTCTAAGAATCACCTCAATCGGAGGTCGGATGAGGGAGTTATTCCCAAAAGGGTAGACCATATTCATCCCCAAAATCAAGTTTAACTCTCTTGGCGCGAATGCCATAACTTTCTTCACGAATGTCGGATTGCTTTTGTTTTTTAACCATTGGAAAGATAACTTCGAGATCTACAACTTTCATGAAGATCACAAAACCTAATTCGCCCACTAACAGGGGTCAAAATCCATCATCTTTCCAAAGCATGTCCGTTTAACGGACATGAATCGGCCAAACTGCTTTTTTCACCCGACACAGTCCCATGTCCGTTTAATGGACATAGGGAATGCAAAGGGTCCCAAATGACCCGAGAAGGTCCGTTAAATGGACATAAACGGACTCCTATGTCCGTTTAACAGACATGGGGCTTCCCCAAAGTCCTCAAACCTTATTTCATGCTTCCTACAACCTTCCTAACAACATGAACACTTATAATCTTGCAATTATCACTCATGGACATCAAGATTTTCACTTCTTCTCATACAAAAATCACTTTATAAACATTCAAACATCAAATTAATTTCACAAAACTCTCAATTATCAATCCCTTTGAATCATCAAAATCACTATTCCCATCCTTATAGAAAACTTGAGAGTTTCCATAATTTCACTAGTACATCCTCATTCTTAACCCCTAATAACTCCTACTTTCTTTTCCACAATATCCTACTTATATACATATACTTATCACAACAATTTAAGCTCTAAATTATCAACTCAAATTGAAAACTTCTTTGAGTAAGCATAATTCCAACTTAACCTCACTTTGTGATGTCATGCATAACCCATTCAAATATCAATTTGCATTCATCCAATTATCAACTTCAATTCATTTTACTCTTTTTACTTAACCCCATCTCATTATTCGTAACATACTTGTCTTTCTTGTCCATAGTGTCTTACTTATATGTATATAGCAAATTCACATTTAATGCTCATCAACTCAAATGAATTTCTTCTTCAATTATATAATCCCAATGCAATCTCATCTTTAATCATATCACATTTCTAACTCTAACTTTGATCCATCCCCATCTTCACATTGAAAATGACAATCATCCAAACATAATTTCACATTTCATTTTCATCATACACAATTCCAATCTAATCATCATCCGTCCTTAAGTCTATATCTATATATATACATACATGCACCAACCATTTATGCTCCACATCCATCATAGCCATCCATATACCAATTCATAATTTAAATCATACACAAATTTCCAGAATTCATATCCACAAGCTAATCCATATTTCATTAATATCATGTATCAAGAGTTTTACAAAATCCAATGGCATTTCCAAGCCATATTACAAAATCAATATCAATATACAACAAAACATGCAATTCCGGATTCATGCCTTGAATCACTATCACTTGGTCGCTTACTCAAAACCTGGAAAGGGGGAAAAGAGTGGGGGTGAGCTTGAAAGCTCCGTGGGTAACAAGCTTATAATAAAATAACAAGCAAAAACTGTTCAAAAGTTCAATCTCATGTAAATTCTCTTTTGAGTCATAAGACCCATGTTTCTCAAAATTCTTGTTAAGCAATCAAAATCGCAAAACCCAACTCATGCATTTTTCAACTTATTCATAAATCATGAATGCATAAAAACTTGTCACAAATCATAAACATGTAAACACATCATAATGGCTTGGGTAAGTCCAAATTCATGACGAACTACACATTCCCATATAATGGTCCTGTGTAGTCGTAAACGTGAGGAGTCCTTGAAGGATCTCCGTGCCACTAGCGGGCAGGCGGGCGAAGCCTATTTCATGGGTAAATGTGCACGTGACGGTTCGTGAGTGACTACCCTAACCCACATAACATGAAATTCATGACTTAAAAGTAAATTGCCCCAAATGGCAAAATTTCATAAACTTGTTTTTCATGAGCATGAAACATTTCTTATGAAATTTCATCAATCTCTTTCCATTTCATTTCAATTTCAAAGATTTTCCTTTTACTTTATACATAAATATTTGCCAAATAATCATCGATAATTACTCGTTTAAAAGTCTTAACTTACAGAAAATTTCGGGGTCCAACAAGTTCAGTCCTTTGAAACCCGAGGTTAAAACCATAAACAAAATTATCTAAAACACTAGAGTTTTCCATCTTAAAGTAGATCTTGGTGTGAATAAACTACTGATTTGTTTCCAGAACATTCACCTCCAAGAAATCACCATCATAGATAATAATAATCCTACCATAGGCATGAATTTGGTGATTTGTTAAAAAATGTCATTTCCTACCCAAACAACAAAGCTTATTCAGATTTGCTTCCTTAATTTTAATTTCCAAAAGAAAAAAAAACTAAGGCTTCTCCTTCAGGACAAAATCCCTTATCGCATTAAGCTTGGAAAGGTTATTTATTCCTCTTACATTCCACACTATCACAGTCATAGGAGATTGCTTTTACCTTTAGAGCCTTTCCTATTGCTCATGTTACTTCTCCTAGAAGTCACCTGTTTGAATTGCTCCTCTTGAAGCCCACCATTCGGCAAATCAGACTTCTGTAGGCTTTGTTTATTCTGTTGAGGATCAGAAACTCCTTCATCTAGGTTAGTTTCACTAGTTTCCAGCCTATTTACCCCCTTATCCATTAAAGTATTATTTTGATCAACCAATGATATCTAACTAGATCTTCCCTTTTTATCTGAAGCTAGTATATTTCTTTCATGAATGCTCCCCCCAATTTTAAGAGAATCTTTTTCCAACTGAATTGGTTTATGATTTTCAACAACTTGTTCAGCCTCCTCACCATCTTTCTTTTCTTATGAATCATACTTTTCTACACCCATCACCTCCCAATAGTCTCCTCTAGTGAAGATCCATCCAGTAGGTTTCCATTCTTTACTTTGAGCTTTGAGAGACGATTTCCATTGGTATGTTACCATAACTCTATCCTTTTTAAGAGAATGCTCATTTAACAACCTTAAGATAGGAATGAAATCTTTCAGTTTTTTAGAAAGTACAATCTACCAAATTTAACCCTTTTTCTCAAAGCGGTGTTTTCATCCATACATATAGGTTTCCCTAAATAACTAGCTAGCATACTCAACCCTTTGGTAGTCCAATATTCTAAATATTGTGAATGTTCACCCATAAAGGATTGTTCTTCATTTTGATTTTTTCTAGTTTCATTCCCAATTGCCAAATTTGAAGAAATAAGGGGAGTTGAGAGATATGCCAAGGGCCTTCTTCAGTTACTTTTGTGCTTCTAATTTTGAAGAGAAAGTGAACATTATGTTATCCTCATCAATGAGCATTACCTCCTTTAAACCTCTTCCTTTCTAATTCCTTTGAGTCCAAGCTTGTATCACTGGAAAAGTAAGTCTTTGGTCCATAAAAAAAAACCAACTAGAGTAGTCTCCCATGTCCGGGCTCCTTCCTGCAGAATATCAAGGGTAGGAACCACCAATATTAGTTTCCCTTCAATCTCCACAGGAGGACTGAAAACAAAAGAAGAATCAGAATTATCTCCCATTACTTGTTTCCATGTCTTCCTAGTTCCTCTAATAGAATCTCCTTCTATTGGAATTGTCATATTAGGAGGAAAATTTGAGGTAGAGGGAGGGGCATATTTAAAGAGAGGTGGGGAGGAAAAATGGGCTATAGAAGATTGGGAAGGGGAGGATGGTGTAGCATATAGGTTAGCTGTTTTTAGAGAAGAAGATAATGGAGGAAAATCTGTCTCCATTTTATATGGAACCCTAATCTATTGATATTTGAATGCAAGTCATCCAAAGGAGGAGCAACTGCAAAGAGGCCAATAACAGGTTTTCAAAATAAAGGGAGGTGGGTGTTTTGTGAAATAGTAAAGGTAGTAGGGAAAGAACAACAATGACTACGGTATTCAGAAGAAAGAAAGAGGAGTTCAATTCTGGGTTAGGGTTTGGTGGGTGGAAAGAGGTTTAGGAGCAGATAGAGTTTCTGTGAAGCTCAGCTCATCAAAGGAAGGAGTAGAAAAAATAGAAAAGTGACGAATATTCAGATTTGAGAAGGAACGAATAAAGCACTGGGATAGGGTTTGGTGAATGGAAGGGTGGGTTGGAGAGAAGCTAGAGTTTGTCTCTCATCTTTTGTAGCATGTAGGTGAGGGGTCTCTTTTTGTTAATAAGAACTAGATTTCTTTGATCAACAACCAATCTCTTTACATTGATAGAATTTAGGAGGTTATAATCCTAACAAATTTTTGGTGACTTAGTCCCAACAACCTAATTAATTCATTCATCTAAACTTAACACTCATTTCTTCTTTATTTAAGGTGTAAGTCATGTATTTCTACGCCTTCAACAACTTTTTAATGAGAAAAGGCCTTTCGACTAGCATTTCTAATCTTGGTTCATATATCCTCCTAACTTGGCTAGTCCTAGGTGACCTCAACGACACATCGCATTCCTATTAATCAAAAGGAGATTTTTTTAGACAAAAACCATTAACATAGACTTAGGCAACTTCAACTTTCTTTCAAGGCTTTCTGACCTGTTGTATGAGTTATGAACTCACTTGGAACATATGATCAAGAGGGTCATAGAATATTTAAGAGAAAACTTGATAGAGTTATGGTCTATTCTCATTGGTTGAATAATTTTTCTCAATCATGGGCTCTTTTTAATAACCCTCTTTGTTCGAACCATACTACTATTAAATTGTTATTAAAGCTGCCTAAAAGGGCTTTGTTAAATTTTGTAAGATTGACCCAAATAAACTAAGCCCAAATGAGGATCTATTCTAAAACTAATCGGTTATAAGAGCGATAACTCGCTAGGCTTATATGCAAGCTCAAGGTTATATTCTTTCCATGTGGGATAAACTCTCGCTTTATATTTCAACAACCCTCCCTCACGTGTGGGCTAATTTAAGGCCTAACACGTGACATAGTCTTCATGTCGAGGAGGTAACAACTAACCCAAAAGCAACTTGCTCTAATACCCTATTAACTTTTGTAAAATTGAGCCCAAATAAACTGAGCACATATAAGCTCAAATGATTTTTCATCCTAAAACCAATTGTGATAGGAAGAGTAATTCACTAGGCTTGTACACATGCTCAAGGCCATATATTCTTTCCATATGGGACAAACTCCCACTTTATATTTCAATAGGCTCCCAACTCATACTACAAATTTTGTAATTATTTAGTGAGACAAGTAAAGTTTGAAAAGGTAATGCCTCAATACTTAGATATATGGATTTGAGTCTTATAAATTCATAAAGAGAATGAATGCTTTTAAATCAAAGGTCAAGTTTATAAATAACATTTCCACGAGTAACATTGAGAAAGTAGTGATTGATACCAATTTGATTATCTAAAGGATATTCAACTTCAATTGTTAGAGAAGCAGGAAACGAAAATTGTATAGAAGCTTTTATAGCCTATAACACACTCTTGAAACAAAAATTTAGAATTTCGTTTTTTGAAGATGGGAATGATAAAATAAAGTTCTTTTATAATGTCATTCTTATTCATAGAAACATTAACAAAATATTCTCACTTATCAATAACTCAAGGAAAGTTCTCTTTGATCAAGAAGGGATTAAGCAGCTAACCTTTAAGCTTTTTAAGAAATCATTAAGAAAAGTAGGTAAAATTCTAACCTTAATTTACACCTCAAATTCTTTATTCCTTACGTTATTTCTCAAGAGCATATGTAATAACTCGCTAACCTTTTACAAAGAAGATTCTGCTAGCTCATGAGCATATTTAATAACTCGCCAACCTCACAAAGGGCATTTATTCCATGCCATGATATAAAGGACAACATTCTGCTAACTCAATAGCTAATTAAAAATCATCATAAAATCCCTACTATCAAAAGCTATCCTTTTAAGGTTAATTTCCAAAAAGCACTTTCAATAAGTAGACTGATATTTTCTTATCAACACACTAAAAGTGTTTAGATGAGCAACTCTCTTCATCAAACGTTTGTATCAAAGTTTTGTTACCATATCTTACAACATTTTTTTCAAAAAAAAACATCTTACAACATTTTAAATAATGGTGAGTTCATCCCTATCTTCAAGTGTGGCAAAGGCATATGATAAGGACATCCTCGTTCTCTATACCTATTTGACCTTTACATAGAGTTTCTTATATGTTTAATAGCCTTTAATAGTAAAAGTAATATTAAGTTTAAATTCCACCTTAAGTGTAATTGACTGAAGCTCTTTAACCTTTATTTTGCAAATGATCTTCTTCCCTTAAGCACAATATCTATTCATCCAATAGTTTCTTAATAACTCAACAAATTATCAAGTCTAATGATCAATATTGATAAGAGTTACCTCTATATCTCAATAGGAAACTATGATTTATTGTCTCCACTCTATTGCGGGCTTCAAATCATATATATCCTACCTAAATACAAGATGCAAGCCATTTTAATACAAGATGGATGTGAGATTGTACTTGATGGAGTGGAGAAAAAGCCAGCAGATATGGCGCCAGATATATTCACGGATCTAGATAAAAAGGCAAGATCAGCCATCATATTGAATCTCTCCGATGAGGTTTTGTAGGAAGTTGCTGGTGAAAACACAGCGAAAGGTATGTGGGACAAATTGAAAGCTATGTACATGAAGAAGACGGTGGAGAATCG
>JANKOE010000008.1:39180680-39200680 GCA_026284465.1 Erythroxylum citrifolium | reverse complement strand
ACTGAATTGGATTCTATTGGTGATTTACCGACTAAAAAGTTATTCCATCCCTAAAATTAAATTTTAAACGCCATCGTTAGCTTCAGCTTCAACATTTTTAATAAATTGAAAACGATGTCATTACCAAAGGACATTGTTTTGGTTAAACATCTAACTTACCCACGAAATGACAAAATCCAGTTTGCCATCGTTAGCTTCGGCTTCAACATTTTCAATAAATCGAAAACTATGTCGTTATCAAACGACATTGTTTTGGTTAAACATCTAACTTACCCATGAAACTCTCCCCCCCAATCGATGTTCATTTTCTCCTCTCTTTTGTTTTCTCTATTGCTGTCGATTCTCTGTTGCCGTCATAATCCATGCATGCTTCGGTTCCCTTCTCTCCATCCATCTTCTTCCTTCTTCATCCATATTCTTCCTTTGCGTGTTTCGGTTCCCTTCTGCATCTTCGCGTGCTTCGATTCCCTTCTTCCTTCACGTGCTTTTGTTCCCTTCTTCCTTCTATGTCTTCGTTTATTCATCGATTGAGGTGAGTGGGTTTTGTTTTTTACTAAGTTTTATATACTGCTTTGATCATTTGGGCTTTTGTTTGTGGTTTGAATGTATGGGTAATTATCGGTTTATCTTTTTTACTGGGTTAAGGTATTGGTTTAATCATCAGTTGAGGTACAAAACCTATATATTGATATTTTTGTAATGCATTATGCTTAGATAGTAATATAAGCATCAGTTGTAGTTAGATTATATTTTTGTAATAGATTGAGAATCATCGGTTTTCTTATTTAAAAGCAAAGTTTTAGTTAGGAGATTAGAACACATAATTAAAGACATAAATTATAGCATCTTGATATTAAGAGAAAGCAACTTTTGAGAGAAAAAAAAGTTTTCAATCAAAATTATAACCCCTTGATATAAGTCGTCAAAATAAGGGAAAATTTAACTATAACAAAATCTCATGTTGATGATGGTGAATCAACAAATTGAACCGTGTTTGAACATATAGTTGTGATTTGGTTAAGGATATAAACATTATATTATGTTTTCATTAATAATTTAAATATTATGTTGTGATTTGGGAGAGCATTTGAACTTGATGTTGTGATTTTGTTAAGAATTTGAACATTATATTAAGCTTATGAAATTGATGATTTGAACATTATATTGTAATTTGGTAGATAATTTGTATAAGAAGGAGAAGAATCAATAAATATTGTCTAAGAAGGTGAAAGTTCATATGTATCAGTACAAATAAAAGATACCCATCATTGAGTAAACAATTGAGAGATTAAGTGTCTAGTGACTCTGAACTTTCTCACCATTTGACAAATCCTCAAGCAATTGGATGCTTTTGAAGCTTATTTTGGTACAAATACTGCTTAGGCTTAAGTTACACTAAATCCCACTAAATCGAGGTTTCAACCTCATATGATTTTTGGGGTTTTTGTAATTACCTGTGTATCATTTGATGGATTTTTTTCTCATCAATGAAATATAAATATTTTATTTCTTTCAAAAAATGACATTATAGATAAGAACAGGGCTTATTTAGAACTTTTGTAAAATATTAAGGTGTAATGCAAACCTTTAGTATCATAAACATTGGTAGGTAGTTTTCTTTATTATGTTTTATAAGATTACATGCTTTACAAAATATACTTTTCTATTATTAGTGGTAAATGTGCATATTAATGGATCATTACTTTCTCTATCTAGTTATAAATTTTCGTATAGGTATCTATTACCTATAACAAAGGCAAGTGTGCCTTTCGTTAGCAAGTAATGTAGTAGTAAGTACGAGTTGATTCCTTAAGGAAATGGTATGGATTAGAAAACCTAAATCTACTTAGTAAATAAATACAAGTTTGTAATAGAATTAATATATAAATAAATAAAAGTTTGTAATAGAAATGGTATGGATTAGAAAACCTAAAACTACTTATGCTTTTGCTCGTGCTTAAGTAAATCAATTTCAATCAATTTTAACTTAAATAGGTAACAATTTTAAGGATTACAAAAATCAAGGTTATCCATCATCTACTCAATTGTATTATTCATCAACTAGAAAGGAATTCAAATACTTGCATTCAATTCTTAATCAATTTAATTTAAGCTAACAAACCTTTCAAATAATAACTTAATCCATCTAATTTAGTCTCTAACTTAGAAAGCCACCCTGTTTGAAAATGTATCATTTCATTTGTCTATCATTTTAAGGTTAGAGTTACTATTATTCCTCCCTCTAAAAGATACTTTGTTATTTTAAATGGATGTTCTTGGTTTTTGATAATTGAATTTGTTTCTGTAGGAAAATTTTAAGGCAACGAAATACGCTTCTGAAGATTAAGAACATCAGTTTTCTTTGGTAAATAAGATTGTTTGCTTCTCCTCCTTCTATTAGTCATAATTATTTCCTTTTTAGATTATAATGCATATTTAATTTACTAGTATTTATATCTTTGTTAATATTTCATAATATATTTTAATTTTGTGTATCTTTTAAAATGATTCAAGGCTCAAGACACTTTGTTACTTTATGTTTCCTTGTATTGATCTTTTAATAACATATACCATATGTTTGTAATAGAATTAATTGAACAATGCTAGCCATTAAATGGTTAGTTTTTGTTTCTAATGAATGTTTTAAGTTATTTTAAGTATAAATAGATTACATATATATGTTTGAGGAAAGGATTTTGCTATTATAGATATTATTGGTAATTATGATAATAAAAATAATGTATCAGTTGCATGCTTATGCTTACGCTTAGTAAAATTATTGTAATACATTATGCTTAGATTATAGTATACTTTGTCCATCGGTAATATTTACCAAAGGAATAGATATATTTTGTCGATAAAGTTACCAACGGGCTTAAAAATTTTGTCGGTATATTTAGCGACCAAAAAATTATTCATTGGTAAATTACCGACGGAATATTTCTATTCTGTAGCTAAAGATTACTGACGGTCGTTTCTCTGACAACTCACGCGGTCGGTAATTTCTATCGGCAAATTCACTTGCCGACGGAAAACCTTCACATTTCGTCGATAATTTCTGCCGTTGAATACCCATTTTCTTGTAGTGGGGTTATGTACCTTAGAACTTAAAAGAAGAGAGAGTTACCTATCTCAATTTGATGAACTTTCTTTCTTGGTTTTTTTGTTATATTTAATTATTTAAATAACAAGGCTAGTTTAGGTAATACATAATAATAGAGATTTTAATCTCTTTATTGTAAGACACGACTAAGAAATAAAAGACATAATTATACTTGTATGTTATAATATTTTGTAGAATAATTATGCATCATAATTAGTTTCTTTAATTTATGAGATCCTGATTGCAATTATGATTCTTTTCATCCTTATATTGATTCTATTTTGCCTCATCATTCTTCTTTATTTTTTGAGCTTGATTTGTCTTAGTTCTACTTGATCTGTTTCATCTTCTTCTATAATGCTTATCCTAGAATGCGTTTATAACATTTAAGATGCTGTAAGCCTTATATTAAGATCCAGTCATATGACAATTTGGCATGAACTTTTTGTAGAAACCTATGTTGAAAAAAGTGGTGGAAGGGTGGAGCTCTCAAAAGGTGCTATGTACCTTGGAGTTTAAAGGAAGAGAGAGCTATCAATCATATTAAGGCGCTCTAATATTTTAGAGAATACTTTTGCATCATAATTAGCTTACTTAATTTATAGGATCTTGATTGCATTAATGATTTATATCATCTTTGACTTAGTTCTATTTTGTCTTGTCATTCTTCTTTCCTTTTTAAGCTTGATCTCACTCAGTTCTAATTGACATATTATCTCTTCTTCTATAATACTTTACCTAAAATGCAGCTATAATATCACTCCTCCTCGAGCAGGAGCTTGTCCTCAAGCCTGAATTTAGGGTAAAATTGACAAAATCCATTGATAAGTCTATAATTTGCATGTTTATAAAACATGCTATAAAAAGTAGAGAATTAGTTAATAAAGGCTATACTGGTGATGACATGGGACATAGTTCCAGCGTTGAACTCGTACGGGTTAGAGGTAATATTAATACAGGTGTAAAATGGCAGTGTGTAGCTCTCGAGTTTAAAATTAATGCAGACTTGAAAATGTAAATAACATCAAACTCGTGGCACGAAATTCAAGGACATGCGAATTTTTAATTTCACTGACTTTTAGGCATATTTTACGTATCTCTAGACTATAAATATCTTTTTAGGGGTAATTAAAAGGTGGATTAATTTTAGATTTTCTTGGCATTAAGTAGAGTTTTAGACCAAGATTAAGGAAAAATTCATCCCAACTTGGAAGTAATTAAGGGATATTTCTTCTAGTTCTTTCTCTTTTATTTTCTTTTACGATGAGATTAATTTGGTTTCATTTTAATTACACATATATGCTAATTACATCATATTTTTAGTATGATTTTAGATCGTTTAGCTTGTATTTTGAGGATTTTTATATGAGTTGGGCTTAATTTAGCTTATATTTTTTTTACAGACTTATTTTAGATCTCTAATAAAAAATGAAGTGAATTTTGACAATTTAGAGCCAAGTTAGCAGAGTTTTGGAGTGATTTTGGAGGAAAATAGTTTGAACATAACCCTATGTTCTACATGGCACCAATATGGTACCCTATTTAACTCATGTAGTAAAAGAGTGCATTATACTTCTTAATAACTTAGTGTATAAAGAAATAAGACACAAGAAGTACATGGCCTAAACATGGCTCCATGTTCTCTAACACAACACCTATATGGTATTGTGTCCATGGTCGTGTTGCAATGGAGGAGTCTTAAATATGAAACAAAATAAAAATAAAAGCAACGCAAGGTCAATACAGTACCATGTTGCTAACTTATTTTAGCATTGACTTTATAAATATTAGGGTTTTTAGCTACACTGATGATAACACGAGATCAAATGGGCTCATGTTTTGTCCATTGTTTAACATAAAACCTAGGGTTTCATGGAATAAATGGAGGAAACAAGAGCACATCAAGGATAAACAATCTTGGATAAAAACAAGATTCCATCATGATCAATCAAGGACAACAAGATTTAAGAGCAATAAGAAGTCATCCCTTTGTCTTAATTTCTTTATTGTTCTTTGTTGGTTTACTTTATTTGATTATGAACAAAATTGGGATATGGATTTAGATGGGATGAGGCCTAGAATTATGTTTTAAAGTGATTTCTTTAATTTGATGAAAGTGTTTTGCTTTCTTGAAATTTATTCCTGTTCATATATTGTGATGAATTTATATATATATATATATATATATATATATATGGGTTGTATGGGTTGTCACAAATACAACTCCAAGATGTTAGGATAGAATTTATCATGAAAATTCATAAAGTGAGTTAATGCACTCTTAAATTGTCTTATATTAAAAAGAGATTTTTAGCCAATCAACTAGAGGATAGGGATCGTATTGCTCGAGAAAAAATATAGCTGTAACTTATGAATTTCCTTCGATCAAGTAACTGATTAATCATCAAATCAGGATAAATTCAAGCATAATAAAATTCTAGGGGATTTAACTATTATATCTATTGATTGTTTATTCTTATCTAACTGATGAACTCTTATTTATTATTTTGGTTTCCTTTATTTTCTTTTTCAATTCAACCATTCATTTATTTAGATTACGTAATATAAAGATAATTATTACTAGTAATTCTAGTATCTGTAGGATCTACACTTGACTTACTTAAACTATACTATAGAAAACGATAGGTGCACTTATCTTAACGAATTCTTTATTATTATTATTATGTGTTTTATGTTATTTTTATCGCATCAAGTACGTTATGTTTTGCAAATAAATCCCTAATTAGGGTTAGGGATATAACTCGTGTTAGATTTTTAATTATTAATATATAATTAGTTATTAATTAATGGAAAAACCAAAGAATCAAGATAGAAGATTACACAAATGCATCAACTATTAGACTTTAAATAAGGTAATAATCAATAACAAATAACATATTCCTTTAGTTTAAAACTTGGTAGAAAAATTATCAAGAGTTGCAATATTTAATATGTTGGACTTGAAAAGTAGATATTGGAATTTGTAGATTCCCAAAGGATGAATAAAAGATGACACTTGTAATTACATATGGATCATGCAAATTCTTAGCCATGCCATTTGGTTTGAAAGGTACACCCATTATCTTATAATAGTTAATAAATGATATGTTGTGTGACTTCTTACAAAATTCTATGGTGGTGCATTTTAGATGATATCATTAAATACCATATTAATTGATTGGTCATTTCTACTCCAATATTTAAAGTAACCATAAATAAATGGCATAGCTATAGTTAACACATGTAAGAACGAGTTAATCACACGAAGACAGTGATTACCAGTAGTTACTTCTATCCTATTATCTAACCTGAAAATTGGATGTTTGGTTTTACAGTAAAAATAAATCATAAATAAAAAAACTAAAATTTGGAAAAGACGATAAGTGTAGAAAAATAAGGAAATTACTTAGAAAAAATCAATATCAAAGATTAGTGTCTCGATGATGAATCCCCCAAAAATCATTAAATAATTAACCTTTTATCATGCAATTATTTTATTGACTATTGAACCGTGAAAATTCCTATCTTATGTTAATAACTCTCTCGAAACTACTAACAGCTAATCCTTAGAGTGATTAGCTAAAATCTTTCTAGTTAAAGTTTCTATGATTGCATTATTGATTTATAAATTCTACTATAAGGTTTGATTCTAATTTAGAGGATTTATGTCAACCTATCTTTAAGTTTGCAATCAACTCCTTGCAATTATGGTATATTTATTCCTACAAAGGTTTTGTCAACCTCAATAATATGAAATCAAATCATACACTAATATTTCTTATCTAATAGAACGTGCATATAACATATAATTGAATCACAATAGATCAAGAAAAATAGTTGCATTAAATAAAATATTAAAACACAAACTAGGGTTCAACATATCTAGACACGAAAAAGCGTTTAGTTTCTCATAATAGAAAAAGAAATCAAATAAAAAATGCAGAAAAACCAATAAAAAAACAACAACAATAACATCCAATGGAAGTCTCATTGAGATGCGGGATGTGGATCTTCATGTCGTCTCTATGAGTTTCTCACATTTGAAATCTAATGTAAAAGTTCACTCCCCCTTATTGCCTCCGCATTCGTTTATAATGAATTATGAGGTTTTTGGGACATACACGGTCATTTATACAACTATATAGGTGATCGTGTAGGTCCTAAAACACTTAAAATCGTGACTTTACATGTTTTAAGAGACTTACACAGCCATATACACAACCGTGAATCTCTTAATTACTTCAAATCTTCGTTTTATGCCACGATTTCAGCCGAATTTCTCTCCTTTTGGCCTATAAAAGCAATTATCGCCTATAAATGCACATGGAGCAAATTAAGTACCAAAAATATTTAAAAAACTATAAAATATCAAGCAAAATACATCAAATATGGGTGTATGATTATAGTCAAATATGCATCTATCAAATATGCTACACTGAAGCTTTTGCTTGTCCTCAAGCAAATTATAATCTAAATTATAAATCTTACAACATCCATCCTTCATAACCTGAACCTATCCATTCATCCTCTAAATCATCATGTCATATGAATCAATTTAACATACAAATAGATTTAAGTTATCCTAAGTAACTTCCTAAGTCAATATTAATAATAATCACATCAATAATCTCATTGAAATCAAAGGCATAAACCTTTACACCCTCATCAAGATTTCACTCAATGCACTAAAGTGTTTAAACTGAAAAATATCAAAACTCTCAAATCAATGCATAGTAGAACTCTTACTATAGGCTTGTAATATTATCACATATCCACCACTTATGTATAAATTAGAAAAAAAATCAAAAGGTCTTAATAGGGTTATAATGGGGCTTAGGTAAGGTATGATTCGGATAATAAAATGTGTTGATTTGAAGGAAATTTACCAAAGGGGCATCATAAGAAACTTGTTCATAATACAAACAAGTCCTTTCATTATAAATACATTGGTACTATATGCTTATTCTTTTCTTTTTTCTTTTTTCTTTTTTAATATAATTTTGAGTATTCATCATGTACCACAATTAAAGAAATATTAGACCTTTCAAAATTTCCAGTTTCAAACAATTAAGTTATGTAAATAACCTTCAGGGTTCAAAACAATAAAAAGGATTAAGAGAAAAGATGATAAAGGTTAATAATGGGGGTTAAATCAATGAAAAAGGCTAAGGCTCAAAATTGGTTATTCCTAAAGATAAATTATGGGTAAGGTAATTATCAAATAAATAGGTTTAAACAAATGTTGAATCTAAACACCTTCATCATTTCAATGCTTCTAATTTAACAAATATGATCTCAAAATGCATAATAAAAGCAAGAGTTAGAATTATTCATCTATGCATGATAACACACATGAAAGAAGAAAAGAACTTAAAAGTTTTGAAATTTTGCTCTTAGGCTTAAAAGCTCACAAAAGAAAATAGGTATATGTTTATGTAAATAATATGCAAATTTCATTCAAATTGACTATCTCAATGGCTACTAACAATATGACTTATAAAAGCAAGTTTGTTCTAACTATCATCCTTTTGCACACTAATTCAAATCAATATTTAATATTGAAATATAGTATTTATGGACAGATTTCAACTAATTCAAGATATAAGTTATTAAAATCTAATAACAAAGATTATAATAAGCTTAAGAAAATCATAATCCCCTTCCCCATATTTAAAATTGTACATTTTCCCTAATGTACACAATACAAGCATATATGATAAATGAGAAAGTGTCGTCAATGGTAGCCACTTGCCGCATCGGTGGTAATATATCAAATACCTCCATCTGCCATGCAAGTCTGATCACGTAAGGCTCGACATAGATTGTGTCGACCTTTCTTTATTAGCTGTAATGCCTGATGAATTGGGCAAGTGCATGCCCTAAATGGATTGGTGTCTTCTCACTCATACTCCACAAGTAAAACACATCCAGATTCCTGATGACTCCCTAATTGTCACCCCGACTACTCAGCGTGTGACTCAAAATACTATAAATGTATCTAACTCAATAAGATGTCACAGTGTAGATGCCTTGGATTTGTTTGGGTCATAATCTTCCTCTGTGTTGATTGTAAGCCAAAAGTGTTGAGGAGACAACCCATATGGAATGTCTATCCATAGTTTGATGTACTCCGACATCCCCACAAACTCCTGGTCATAAAGACCCATCGTAATAGAGAATTCTAAATAGCTCATCTGGAACATTCCTCCCATTATCCAGAACTGGATCATGTTAGAACGATCCCAATTGTAGTCTCCTTTCTCCACGAAGAATGTGGAGAGTATTTCGAGCGTCAACTCCCAATAAAATGGCTTCACGATCTTGAAAAGTAAAGACCACATGTTAATGTTAACGAGGTCCCAAACTTGTTGGGCTAAACCAACATGCTATAACGCCTCCTAATCTATTAATCAGCAAGTACCAAACTTTTTATCCTTAAGCCGCTGGTATTGTTCCTCTTGGGCCCCAACATTGAATAACGAAATTCACGGCTTCTCTGGGGGCTAGGTTGTAGTTGAGGAAATCTCTCCTTGTTGTTGGTTCCTTAGGATCTCCTTTTCTCGTCATGATCTCGTCATTTTGCCTAAAACTTAAAATAAGTGTGAGAATTGACAGGTAATTGTATGAATACCCTTTTCCCCACAGTTAAAATTTAGTATGCTCATTAAATTATTAAATGTGAAAACATAATAAAAACAAAAATTAGAACACATAAAAATATAAAATAAAATAACACAAATAAATAAATACATAAACAATTAAATAAAATAACATAATTAGAAAATAAAATAACAGCCTAATTAATCATAAAATTAAAATTAAAAACATTGTAATTAAAAAATTAAGCTAACATAATTGTTTAATTACAAATTCACCCCTAAATTTGAAATTGAAAACCATAATTTCACAAATATGCAAAATTAACAAATTTAAACACTGAATTCACACAAAAGTCAAAATCTAACATGCGATTGAACAATAAACAACTTCAATTAACTAATGAAACAACTAATTAATAATAATTTCACGAAAATATCACAATTTAACAGTTAGTGAGGAAAATTGCACAATATCACAATGTAAGTTGTATTTTAACTCAATTAACATGCAATTAATCAAGCTAAATCATTAAAGCAATTACGTATTGATTAAATTCAACTATTAAAACACATTTGAGCATAAAATCACACAAATTCTTCCAAGATCCTTAAATCGTAAAATTGACATTTTTATTGAAAAATCTACAAATAATGCAAACCACATAGTAAATCATGCATAAAAAAGTGAAAACAACTAGGAAACTTACTTAAGTGTCACTAATTTGACAGAAAAATGCAAAGAGAAAGACGGGAGAATGATAGGGTGGCGATAGGAGTAAGAGAGAAGAGAGAAATGTGAGAAAATGAAAGGGTTAGGGATTTTTAAGAAGGATCTTAGACTTACATGGTCTACTACATGGTCGTGTAGTTGGCCATGTAAGTCATAGAATTTCAACTTTTTGTTGGCTTACACGATTGATTACATGAGCATGTATCAAATTGTGTAAATCTACACCAACGTGTAATGAGAGCATGTAACTCTTTGTAACATGTGTAACTTCAACAATATATAAACAAACTTAAAAATTTTGCACTTTTAAAGTTAGAAACCTTTAACATGTATACCTAACACCATAATTATGCATGATCTTGTCAAGTTACTTAATGTTCTAATCCTAAAACACATCAAAACTTAAATAGCTTTTATTCTAACATGAAAATAAGAATGAAATAACATAGAATTTAATATAAACATAAACTAATTCATGGATTACCTCCCATGTAGCGCTTATTTAACGTCGTTATCTTGACGTACCCTACACCTTTACCCTCATCTTGGGTCTATGATCAGTGGCTTGCTTCCACATGTTTCTCTACATAAAGGTTTTGCAGCCTGTAAGTAAGCCATCTCTTGCGAGGTAATCATAAGGACAAAATTGATTAGATTAATAACACTAATGGACTCCATTATTGCTTTTTTTAATGAAAAACTGTTAAAAACATAGGGAATAACAAAACTTCATGAGTCTTCAATTAACATAAGCAGTTTTTGTTGGAGAAAGTGGGAACTCTTCGTACTTAAGTTGACTACCAATGATTCATCGGTAGTTTTCTTATTTGGTTCCTCCGCCAGTTTTTCCTTAATTACCTTTGTCCACTCTTCTTTACAAGGTTTTTGGCTCTTCTTCTTCTTCAACTATCTCTTGCCACTCCTCTACTTTCCCTTCGTGGATAGAGACTACCTCTTGTTCTTCTTGTTCTTCTTTTAAAAGCTTATTTCCACTCCTAAGGGTGATTGTCATTCTATGTTCTTTAGGATCTATTTTAGTCGTACTAGGCAAACTCTCTTATAGTTCATCAGATAATATCTGTTCCAACTAGTTGATTTTAGCCTCTAAGTTGCATATACGAGCCTCTATTCTCTAATGTTATACATCAGAATATTGAGTAATCTTAAACATCAGCTCTTCCAAAGCAGCAGTTACCTCCTGACCTCTTAAATTGTACCTTCCTTCATGAAATTGATTTTCAACTCTTTTTCACTTTGAGATGTTAGTAAGCTCAAATAGTATGAGGTATTATGCTCACTATATTTTGGTAAAGAAAATCTCTTCTCAAATTCACGTCGACTAGCTACACTATTGGTAAGGTGTTTTAGTAGTTTATATGTAATACTTTCATATTGCTACCTTTGTTGTTGTGCATATTCAGTTAGAACATAATCATTCCATCCATAAGCGTAAAGGTTGCTCCACTCTAAATTTTATGTATTCTTATAGGGTACATTCTGGGGCTAATTTTTCATGCTCGGTTGCTCCACATATAGGCCAATGCCCAGCATTCATGATTATACTGATTACTCCTACAAATGTTGCAACACTGCATAAAAATCGGTTGAGCTTCTGAAAACTTGTGAGAAAACAACTCTTTCTAATATGGTGATGATATATATTGCAAAGACTCATTATAACTCCTATAAGAATACTGATTGCTCCCCATTGTGGGTTGTGGTTATGGTGATAAACCTTAATCCTTAAAATAAACCACAAACACACCATCAAAGTATGAGACATTCAAAAGATAATTAAATGAGTAAGGCACAAATACAATGAAATACAAAATAAAATAAATACAAAAGCTCAATTAAAATGAAAGAAAATAGAATAAAATAAAAATGGCTAGAGTAATAAAATTTAGGTGTTCGTAATATTACTATCCCTGGCAACGGTGCCAAAAACTTGATTTCTCGTTTTTATGTCAATATTTAAATAGTCGCAAGTGCACGGTGTAGTCGTAGTTAACACTAGTAAGTACAAGTAAATCTCACAAAGACAATGATTACTAGTAATTACCTTTCTTCTAGTATCTAACCTACGAATTGGACGTTTGATTTTAAATTAAAACTAAAACTAAAATTTGGAAACAATAATGAACGTAAAAGACTAGGGAAATTACTTAGAAAAAATCAACATCAAAGATTAGTGCCCAAGTGATGAATTCTCCTAAAAACCATTAAATAATTAACCTTTTATCATGCAATTATTTTATTGACTATTGGACCGTAGAAATTCCTATCTTATGTTAATAACTCTCCTGAGACTACTAACAACTAATCCATAGCATGATTAACTGAAATATTTCTAGTTAAAGTTCCTAGGATTGCATTATCGATTTATGAATTTCGTTATTAGGTTTGACCCTAATCTAGATTATTTATGTCAACCTATCTGTAGATTTGCAATCAATTCCTTTCAATTATGGTAGATCTATTCCTACAAAGATTTCTTAATCTCAATGATATGAAATCAAATCATATACTAATATTCTGGATCTATTAGAGCATGTATAAAATACATAATTGAATCACAATAGATCAATCAAAATAATTGCATTAAATAAAAGATTAAAACATATTGTATCACAACCTAGGGTTCATCACACCTAGACACTCAAAAGCATTTAGTTACTCATAATAGAAAACAAAGTCAAATATAAACATGTAGAAAAACTATTAAAAAAAGTTCATAATTCTTAATCTCCCTTCTATTTTATTGACTTCTCTTGCAAGTTTGGATTTGATGCCTTCTATTGGATCTCTTTTGATTTTCACTTCATGTTTTCCTTGTCTCTGGATCTTTATTGTCACCTCTCTGAGTTTCTCACATCTGAAATTTAATGAAAAAGTCTACTCCCCCTTATTGCCTCCACTCACATCCTTTTATAGCAAAATTTAGGGTTTCTAAGACATACTCAGCCACTTGCACGACCGTGTAAGTTACTGTATAGCTCCAAAAATACTTAAAATCATGACTTTACATGTTTTGAGAGACTTAACGGCCATATACATGATGGTGTATCTCTTAATTACTTCAAATCTTTGTTTTATGCTACAATTTCACCCAAATTTCTCTCCTTTTAGTCCATGAAGGCAATTATCACCTATAAATGCATTTGGAGAAAATTAAGTACCAAAAATATTTTTTTAAAACTATAAAATATCAAGAAAATATTTCAAACATGGGTGTATAATTATAGTTAAATATGCATCTATCATTAATTAGGTAGAAAAAACACAACACTTGAGGTAAATGTTTTATTAGTTATGGCATTATAAGTTATTCATGAAGGTAGAGAAATGTGAGTTCCAACCATAGCTCATATTTTTATGACACTTAGTAAGCAATGATCAAGAGAATATAGAAAAGGAAAAGGTAAAATCTATTATTGATCATTAGATTATTGCCATGGTATGAAAACTTTGAATCTTCATTATCTTGGTAAACTATCAATGATCAAGAGAATATAGAAAAGGAAAAGGTACAATCTATTATTGATCGTTAGATTATTGGCATGGTATGAAAACTTTGAATCTTCATTATCTTGGTAAACTATTATAGTCATTTCATTATAGGATATTTAAAAAGAAGGAACATTAACTGAATATTAAAAACTAAGCAAGTGTGTTACTAGACATAATCAAGTCAATAAGTGTTTGAAAAGTTGAAAGCTTTCCTTTCCACTTAACTTATCTTGAGGTTGCCAAACTTTGGTCTCCCTTTTAAGGTATATATTAATGTTTCTAATAATCTATTTTTGGTGTGTAGTATAAAAGGCCATCCTGTAGCCTTTGATATTCTAAAGCTAAATGGTGTCCAAAAGCCATACTTGACATATGAGAAGGAGATATTGGAAGTGGTGCATTATCTTAATACCTGATGAGTTCAACTTTTGGGGACCAAGTTTGTGGAGCATAAGGATAATATTGCTAACACATTTTCAATACTCAAAGGAAAGTATCTATAAAACAATCTTAGTAATAAGAGATTTTTGCTAAATATGAATTTCTATAGGAGCCTAACCAAGAAGGCACAAAAATGTGGCTGATGCAATAAGTAGAAAAGAAGTCTTTGCTATTTGATATGTGATTACATTAGTTGAATCAAACTTTTTAGAATAAATCAAAGCATTGGTGCCCCTAAACATCACCTACAACCAGACTGTTAGTCCCTAATGGCACCTAAGAGGGGAGTGAATTGGGTGTTTATAAATTTCAAAAAAATTTCTAACCAATGAAATCAATTTAGCAATCATCAATATAAATATGGATGAAGAAACTACTCAATTCAAATTAATCAAATGACTGAATAATAATTTAAAGATGATAGGAAAAAGAGAATGCAAACTAATTTATAGTGGTTTGGCAAAAAACACTTGCTTACGTCTACTCCTAAAACTCTTTTTATAGTTTCACTGTAATTCTTCTTTTAAGGTGAAGAAGAAACTGCTCAATTTAATAATCATTAATATAAATATGGATGAAGAAACTACTCAATTCAAATTAATTAAACAATTGAATAATAATTAAAGAAGATAGGAAAAAAAGAATGCAAACTAATTTATAGTGGTTTGGCAAACAACCCTTGCTTACGTCTACTCCTAAAAATCTTTTTATAATTTCACTATAATTCTTCTTTTAAGATGAAGAATAACCTTTTTACAATCTTTCTTGGCAAAGAGGAGCCTTTTACAATCTTTTTCCAAGGTGAAGAAGAATCTCAATCCCACTTGAGTCACCTCCAAATACAATATTATAATTACCCAAACAAATCTTACAGCTCAAAATAGTTCACTTGATTACTCCAAAGAGGCTCACTTACACAAATACAAGACAATGATCCTCAAATGATTGAAAAATATTTAGAAATGTGTATAAAATACACCTATATGCTTTCTAATACTAAAATTAATAACAAAACACCTATTTATAATGTTTTAGGCTTCTTCCTAGCCTTTAGAACTAGCCATTACAACTACTACTTTCTATGTATTGGTCTACTAGTATAGCATATTGATCTACTTATTATTACACACACCATAATTACTAGTCGTTGGAAAACTGGTCAACTAGTAGGCCTATTGGTCATCAATTATGGCACATTGTTCAAAAAAATTGAACAACCATTTCAATTTGACCTCAAAAAATAAAAAGAAAAAGGGTGAACATAGATGCTTATCGTTCATTAATACCAGATTTCTTATGATAAAAAAGAAAAAAGGACCCATATACAGTAGTATCTGCTTTAGGTAAACATATATGTATGTTCCCTTACAAAGCGTGAAGAGTAATTGATCAAATTCGTGGATGTTCCTACGAAGAAACACTTATGATAGTCGAACTTATGTCGTATCGAACATGTTATCCCATTTTAAAATTGATTTATTCTACAGTAGCAAATGCTAATCATAATATGAATTTCAACGAAGCCGATCTAGTCATTAGTAAAGCTAAAGTTAATGAAGGGACTATGGTAAAAAAAACTAAAACCTCAGGCTCGCAAACAAGGTTATCTCATAAAAAGATCGACTTGCCATGTAACTATTGTATTAAAAAAATCTATCATTATATGAATTATATAAAGACTATGAAGAATATAACATAGGAGTCAAAAAACCAGGGTGGAAAAAAAAGTCCACAATTATAGCATTTTCTTTTTTTTAATCTTCTTGTAGTCCATCAAAATAATTTTTTAATTGTGCAAACCAAAGATAATGATAATCTTGGGATGTACCAAGGCTGAAACCAAGTGGATTTATTTTTTGTCCCTTAATCCTTCCAATATATTAACCAATATTACAACAAACTTATGTTACATCAAATTTAATAACTTTAACCTATATTGGTTGATCACTAACCCATATAGGTTTACCAATCAACCAAAAAAATACGATTTTAAAAACTTCAAATATTCAAAATCAATTTGTTTAAAGCAATTATGATTTAAAAACTCCCAAAATGTTCTTTAAAGTATATTTATAGATTAAGAGTCCTTTATATTAAAACCAAAAGCTTCAATGCCTCTTGATGAATGTAGAGACTCATGCAATAAAGTGAAGTGAAATGTTTACACATGGTAAACCTTTTAAAACATCAAAATTATTACATGAGATTATAATCAACATTACAAACTAAAGAATCACCTTGATAAGCCTTTATCTTCTTTTGTTCTTGGTTTAATCTTCATTTTAACAGTTGTAAATTTTAACTTCTCTTTATCAACTTCATAAGCTTTCTTCTTAAGTTTATAACTTAATTTTGATCTTATATTGCTTTTCATTAAAATAATAAACTTAATAATAGTAATTATGTTTTGACATCATTAAAATATCGATTGAAACCTTCATAGGTTCAACAATCTCCCCTTTTTTATGACAAAAAAATACTTGTGATATTAAAGAACAATAATGAAATTAAGTACACAAATAACTATCAAGATAAAGATTAGTTCCCCTTTACTTCATACATAAAATATAATACAATATCAAGAATATATTCAATATCAAGAGCAAAAGAAATATTCAATATCAAAGAAATATCCATTTAAGGGAATGTAAAATTCATAGTTTATTGTTCAAAATATATCGTATATATTAGTTGTATATTAGGTGTATATTTAGTCATATTTTTGTTTTCCTTTTCTTGTTATTTACCTTATTTAGTTTTGGTAATTACCTTCTTTAGCTGATAACCTTTTGTATAAATACCAAGTGTATCTGTTTTTCAAAAGTGAGAATTAGTCTATTTCTCTCAACCCTAATCTCTCCATGGTATCAGAGCCATAATAATGGACTCTCAAACATTCAAAACAACTTCTCTCATTGTTCCTACTGGTGCACCAGTAGCCAATCCACTTGCTCCCTCCACCATTACCTCTTCTACTCACGCTCATTCCTTTTCTATCAAACTAATTAAATACCAAAAACTACTTGGCACGGAAGATTCAATTTTCACCTATTCTCAATTATCAAAATCTTAATTATCTTCTCACTAATCCTTCTCCTTCCTCCACTATTCTCAATCCTACCAATGATGAAATACCGAATCCTGCTTAAGAGGAGTGGTTCAAGAAAGACCAGATGCTTTTTTCTTGGACTTTCTCATCTCTAACAGAGGAAATCTTTGCCTATGTTATTAGTCTTACGACGGTAAAAGAGGTCTGGACAGCTCTTGCCTACACCTTTGGCTCCATGTCACAAAATCGATAGCTTCAATTACATATTGAATTACAAGAATTTAAGCGCAATGATATGTCAGTCTCTGAATATCTTCAAAAGGCAAAAGCCAAGGAAAACGAACTCAAAGTCGCAGGTAAGCCACTTACACCTGCTAAGTTTAATGCAATCATATATAGCAATATTGGTGTTGAGTATCATGCAATTATCACTACTTTAAATCTTCAAACTGACCCTGTCTCATTTCATGAGTTGCACAAGCAATTAGTTGCTCAGGAGAATTTGTTGCAAGGTCTTCATAATCCACAGGCCAATATGGTTCTCAAAACTACCACTCAATTCACCACCCCTCCTCGTTCCTAATCTTCATCTAGACCTAGTAATGGAGGTAACAATGGGTCACGGAATAGCAACTAGCAGCGACCTCGGGGTCCTTGCCAAGTCTACAAAAAAGTGAATCACACAGCTATCACTTGCCACAGCAGATATGCGCCTCGAAATCCACTATCTTCCTGTGGCTCTCAGCTACGCAATTCAGGTCCTAGCTACATTTTTCCACAAGCCAATTATATTCAATCTTCTTATGGATATCAAGCTCCTCTAATGTCACCTCCAACTCCTCAAGCTTGGTATCTCGACACGGTAGCCAACTATCACATCACCTTTGATGTTTAGGCTCTAACGGCGGCTCAAGGTTACAATGGGAATGACAATCTTCATGTTGGTAATGGTCAGGGCTTACAAATTACTAATACTGGTAATGTTTTGCTCTATTCTAAAACTGATACCTTAAATTTAAATCAAGTACTCTTTGTTCCAAAAATTGTTAAAAATCTTATGTCAGTAAAAAAATTTACTGTTGATAACACTTGTTTCCACTACAAAAAAGTAAACAATCTCTGATGTTTGACTGAGGAAACATTGCAAATTATATAACCTTATCGTGACGTTTTTGAAACATCAGGAAAAGGGTAAGGTTTCGGTGACGTTGTATTAAAATGACGTGGAAAGGATGTCCTAATTGAGACGTTTACTATTAAAACGTGGCCAAATAAATATTATGACGTTTTTTTGAACAAAATGTTGCGGAAGAGTTGGTAAAGAAATCAAAACTCGGTCGTTTAACTAATTAAAGTTGGGTTTAATGGTTTCTTCATCTCGCGCCTCCCACCCATCAGACAACTCTCTGCACTTTCTCAACGTAAACAGACACCTTCGAATCTCCTTTCAATGTTGCCACCGTTGCTCCTAAATGCACGTTGATTCCTAAGGTACATTCTAATGCCCACTGCTCTTTTATCTTCATGTTTGATTTGCTAAAGCTCGAAGTTGGTGTGGTGGGTGGTGGTTGTGGTGGGTGTTGGGTATAACGTTCAAAGTATATATATACTACATGTTTAAAATACCCACGAATCTCCTTTCTTTGTCTCTCTCTCTCTCTCTCTCTGTGTTCTTAATTTTGTTAAAATTTAAACAATTCTCTGTCGAGTGTTGTTTGAAATGGCTTTTCCAATGGGTTTTTGCTAGGTTCGAACAATATTATCAATTCTTAGTATTGGTTTTCTGGTATTGTGCCGTCTCCAATATTCAAATCGTCACTTTTTCTCTCATCCATATCCCTTCTTAATTTATCGCTTCATCGGAAGCAATGTAATCTATTAGCTAATTAATTTATGTAGCTTAATTTAGTTTGTAGGCACAACATGTATCGAAGTTAAATTTGGGATGAAAGAAAGTCACTGTGAAGTTGTACTCTAGTTAAAAGAAAATGTCTTCCTCGAATGATAATTTTCATATCAATTGATAACTTTTCTAACTCTTGTGGTTAACGTCTTTAGTTGTTGTTTAGCTAACTAGTTGTAATACGTAGATGCAGTTATTTTTATTAGTTTTATGGGAACTTGCAAGACAAACCATGTATGGAAAGCCTAAATTAGTTTGGCTGAAGGATGTCGTTATGAAGAGCTTACATTAGTTTCAAAGTTGATCCTCACATCTCATTCTTGAAGATTTCTTCCTAGATTATAAGTTTGTGTGTTAGAAAACATGATGTTGTGTGGTTGCTTTGCTGTCAAATTAAGCTAATATTAAGATCTAGCTTTAGAGACATAATTACAATATATATTTGATAATTCAAATATACAGTAAAACTATTAATCCAATGCTAGGCTGGTGATAGAGATTTCAATTTTGGACATTAATGAAAGAGTAGTAAGATGTGCTTTTCACGACTCACTTCAGTAATAGAGTTCCACTTTTATTAATATGCACATATAAAACCTTATTCTAATGTTTTCATCTCACTTTTTATATATAGTTAAGTTGTCTTGTTCCTTACAATGTAATAT
>JANKOE010000008.1:39151190-39162896 GCA_026284465.1 Erythroxylum citrifolium | reverse complement strand
ATGAACCGAAAACGAAGCTCCTCTCTTTCTAGCTAAATATTCATGAGGTGGAACCCTTCCGTTGTGATCGTCGTCGATTTCGTCGTCAAAGATTGATGTGGAGAGGGAGATCAGCAGGAGCGGTGGAGGCGCGGTGGAGAGGGAGATCGGCAGGCGGGGGAGGCGCGGTGTTCAACCTAAAAGAAGGAGAAGAAGATGAAACCCATTGAAAATACACAGATGAAATACCCAAACGACAAAATCCCAAACAAATTATGTAGATGCAATTCATCGGAAATACTCAGATAAAATACCCCTCATTCAATCGAAACCCATTACCCACTCAAAACAATACAAATACCTTACCTACAATCTAGTGGTAGAACCCTGGAACATCAAGAAGAGGAAGAACTTTCGCGGAGAAGAAGAAGAACTTTTGAAGAGAGGCTCCAGATATTTCAGCTGTTGAAGAAGAAGCCAAGTTTTCGGAGAAGGATAGGTTTGTAAAAAGAAACAAGCTTAGACGTAGAAGATAGATTACGGATTCGTCGATTAGGTAATAATAGGTTTTAGTCGGGTTTAGCTATTCTTTAAAATCGCAGAATACGTATTGACATGGAATGAGTATTCTGTGTTTACTTTAAACCAAACACAGGCTTAAACATTACTGAAGAATTTGGAGGGAATAGAATTCCTATTCCCTCCTACCAAACAGGCCAAGTTCGCACATAAAATGAGCTAAAGTTTAAGTACGATAATTGAACCCTCACAATTGAACTCAACCTTACCAAGTCCTTTGTGTTTAAGGTGTTTCTTAGGTAAAATAAACTCAAAAAATTTACTAAGCCAACACAAAAAAATGGACAACAGTAAAAAGAGAGAGATACACGAAGCTTTACAACAAAATTGTTAACCTTTATATTACTCATAATTGATACAAATGATACAAAAGTTTCAACTCTCTCGACTGAATGAAGCTTTTGCTCAAATAAACTATTTATAGGCTTTACAGGATACCTCATCCATAAGGGATAGGGTTCGTAATCGGGTCGTTAGAGAGAGACTACAGGTAGCAATATTGCAGATAAGTTGATAAAGACAAAGCTTAGGTGGTTTGAACTTGTGCGCAGGATGCCCTCTACTACTTCGGTACGACGCGGTGAACTAATAAACCTCAGTGGATACAAGAGGAGGAGGGGAAGGCTTTACAAGACCTAGAGGGAAGTAATCAAGAAAGATATGTCAGAATTGACCCTCACTGCGGCAGTTGCTAGAAGTAGGAAAGTCTGGCGTGATAGGATTATGGTAACCGATACACGTATCACATAGGAGGTTCAGCCCAGTGTTCCCACGAGGGACGCTGAATACATAGGATTGTTTTTCCTAGAGCTGCTCAGTGAAGACCCCAGTGTGACTTGCGATGACATAGACCGGTCTTTACAAGGAGTAAGGTACTGACCACTCGAGTTATGTCTCAGGTATGTCTTCATCTTTGATTGGCCTTCTTTTTACTTACTTATTTGGCATTTTTCTTTTCTTATTCCTGCATCATTATTTTGTATATCACATCTGCATGCGGGTCTACCGGAAACAGCTTCTCTACTATGTAGGGATAAGGCTGCGTACTATCAGACCTCCCCAGACCCCGCTTCACTGCGGGATTTCAGCCTGGGTGTGATGATGATGATGAAGATGATGATGGGATACCTCATCCATACTTTTTGCCATGTCACCCCACTTCTTTGATGATCCATCCCACAAACTTTGCCAAATCACATACGATCTTCATCCAAAGGTGAAGGTTAGTTAAGTTTCGAGCCAATTCGCACATGGTCTGACCAACGTGTACTCATGGTCTAATTAGTTCACCCATGATCCATCATTTGAGCACTATTTCATCTTTAGTCCTACCAAAGACGTCTTAGGCAAATCCAAATTGCTCTAGACAAGCCAATAAGTTCCCTTACAATCCATCAAAGCTAATCACAGCTCGAACCACTGACGGGCCCACTGGGCCCCCAAGTTATAAAAAAATTAAATATTTTTGATACCCTTTTATGGCATGGTCACAATTGAGAGGCAGATTCCTCTTTCCTTGGTAATTGACCTCATTATAGAACAAGGCTGCTTGCAATCCAAGTATGGACTTAACACTTTCAGAATTGAAAGCATAGCACATGGAAAAGCTGCACCTGTAGATGAACTACGAGTTCAAGGTATTACTAACCCTGCACATCTGAGGAAGGTAATGCTAACTTCATTTCCTATTTGATTTTCTTGTCATATTTTTAGGTCTCTCGGCCTTCCATGACCAGACGAAAACAATGTTGTTTATTTTTTGTGTTCATTGATATGGTCTGCTTGTTAGCCTCCTGTCAATAATCACATCTTTTTTTGTTATTTTACTGTTATATGTGGTATCTGTTTTCGTCTTAATATTAGTATTATTATTTGTATTATCCTTCATTAATTTTTCTATTTATCTGTATTTTTATTTTTACTATTATTGCTTTATTGTTCTTTTATTATTATTAATATCTTTCATTAGTATTATTATTCTTATTATTATTTTAAGTTATTTTAATTTTAATTTTAATTTTATATTTTTTTAATTTGTATTTTCATTTTAATTTTGTAATTTTTATTTTTTTCATCACTATTATTCTGTCATACCTGCATGTGGGTCTACCGGGAAACAGTCTCTCTACTATGTAGGAGTAAGGCTGCGTACTATAAGACCTCCCCAGACCCCGCCTCACTGCGGGACTTCAGACTGAGTGGATGATGATGATGATGATATATACAAAAACGGAGTTATTTAGGAGTTACTAGTGCACTGAGCCCCTCAAAATTTAAAAAAATTAAATATTTAGGCCCCCTATCATAAATTCCTAGCTCCGTCACTGGCTCGAACCGTGCTTGATATTACTTGGTTAAGTTACCATGGTTCTCTTTTGCATGTTACCGTCATACGTGTGATCTAACTAACCTTTGACCGAAAGTCCGTTTCCAATTAGCTTTTGGTCTCATATCCGAATCTTGTATTTCGTCGAAGATTTTCACCAATATGCATCAATGCATATCAACTCATTGATAATTCTCATCTTCCTTGCCTACTCGTAAGTCTTTGCCTTATTTCGTCATCCTAAGTATTGAACATTAGCCAATGCTCACATGATTCCAAAATATTAAACTTACGGGTCTAAAAACAGTCATGTCTCTAATGCCTATACTATCAAGGATGCTTATCATCGTCTCCACAACCAGTAAACTACTCCACAAACGAAACCAGAACAAGCTACTATATGCAAAAACAAATTAAATAACATGATTTACCTATTACCTTTTAAGTTTTAATAGACAACAACAATTTTGTTCTTGTGAATGAAAGGACCCATTCTAGATTTCTCCTAAGGAACCCGAGTGCAACCCTCCCAGTGACTCCAAGGTAGCCCTCTAATCAATATCTAAATCAACCGAAAGGCTCCTGCAAAGCTAAGCCATTCATCTTTTAAAAACCTTTTATACTTTAAAAGTTAAAAGCGCAAAAAATAGTGAGAAACTCTTTCTTCTTTTGTCCCTCACGTTACTCTCTCACCACTCTCACGTTTATGTTGAAAGAAAGAAGCAAAATGTCTTAAGTTTTGCTTTTTATACTCAATTAATAGATTACACATGTCACCTTCCTATTTGTCGTCACAATAACTCATCAAACACATGTCATCATCTCATTGATCATCTCTAATGACTCATCAATCCACTAATATTATGTAAAAAGACTAAATCGCCCATAATTATTACAAAAAGACCAAATTGTCTTTTAATGCATTTAATTGACCAACTAATCGAATTAAATCCCAAAAACATTCCACAACCGTCTTATTTTCAAATTGGCCATGAAATACTCTAATTAAGGTCAATATTTATTGATTGGATGCTTTTAAAATTTTTGAATGGATTTAAAAATCATCAATACCTATTATTTTCCAAAAAGGGCATTTTAGTCCAATAATTTCAGATTACCCGAATTCTATTCAAACTTCTGTTTTGATCCGTTTTAGTTCCTATGGTCTTCAATCCTAATTATAGAGCTTTTCCTCGTATTTTAAAATTATTCGGTAACTTTTCGATTGCCCAGAAGAATTTTCGGATTGAATCCAGAATCACTAAATGTCACCAAAATTGTTCGAATTTCATTCAAAAGTATCACCTAATCTCCAAAGCATATTTCGGGGCTTTTGAAACTTGTTTGAACTCATTCTATAGCTTTTTTGGAGTTTTCGAAAAAATTTAAGAAATTTTCTGTCAAGTCCAAAACCGTCTCTGGTCTATTCGTGATCTTCGTTATAACCTCAATAATACATTTAAATGCTTAAATTACTCTAATACACCATAAATAGAGCATACTCTATAAAATGCTTGTACAACACATTACACAGTACAATCATCGAACTAGGATATTACAGATTGACTAATATGGCATATTGGTCGACCAATATATTAACTAATGTTACAACAAACTCACGGTATATCAAATTTAACAACTTTAACTTATACTAGTTAATCATTAACCTAGTGATTAATAATTAATTAATTAAATTTATTTTAATTTTTATATAATATTTATTGATAAATTATCAGTAAAAATTGCAACAATAACAACACCCAGTGAAGGTCCTGCCAAGTTGTGGAGTCTAGGAAGGTCCGATAGTACGCAATCTTACCCCTACCTAATAAGCAGGCTGTTTTTGATAAACCCAAATACAATACGTCATGAAGGTACTTCAAAATTATAAATTGGTTTGTATGCATATAAAAATTATATAAAAATAAAGAAATAAATTATTATTATTATTATTATTATTACTACAATACAAAATTATAAATATACAAACTAAAAAAGAACCGTATAAGAGTAACTCTGACTAAGCCTATAAGTAAAAAATTATTATAGTTTATTAAAATAAATAACTTTTATTTTTATATATTTTTTAAATTATTAAAACAAATTTTATTTGAAAATTTTGTATATTATGTAGATATTTAATATAATTATATTAAAATTCTTATTTGAAAATTAATATTTAAAAATAAAATTATTCACAATTCTTATTAATAATAAATAGTATACATTTAATAATAAAACAAATTATAGGAAACAATTTTATAGTTTTCATCATTTAAAAAATTAAGAAAAAACAAAAAGAATGTTTTTAAAATTTTAAAAATAAAATCAGAATCCACGGGCACCTAAACGGTTTAGTTGTTTGAGAGTAACAACCAAACACTCACAAGTAGTTGTTCCCGAAAATTTGGGAGTCACACCAAACAGCAAACAGCCTCCAAGTCTGTACCCCCACACTCCCTACTCGTTCTTCTGGGCACTTCACTTGTATACTAATACAATGATAAGACTTTTCATCCTTCACACTTCTAAAGATTTAACAGTCATTCCTTCCCTAAAACGAATCGGAATGTTTTTAAGTTATAAAAACAAAACTTTGGACTAGTAAATATGGTATTACTTTTCCCGTCTACAGTCACAATAACTACAAATCAATGCCGTTAAGACTCTGTAAGCCTTCCCAGTTTTGTCGTCTATCAACATTGAACGCTAACAAATCTTCCATCTGCCCATTACAAGAAATAATTTCTTCGGCACCCTCTTCTTCATCATCATCACTGTCATCGTAATCTTTATCAGCAAGACTAATGCCTCCTGCACCTACATGCCCCAGCCCCACTAGTTGACTAGCTTCCTGCCGTTCATCTTCCGTTCTAGCCAAAGACATAAGTATGTTATTTGCCTTCTGATCAGGAGAAATACCATTATTCTCCATTTCCTTGTACCAGGAAACCGCACAACCAAAATCCTTGTTTCTACCATATGCATCCATTATGGTCGTGAAAATAGTTTGATTTGCTTTGATACCACTCGACTGCATTTTCTCATATGTCTCCATCATCTTCTCAAGATTGTTTACATTAGCATAACCCTTGATCAACGTCCCATAGGTCACAACATTTGGCTCCAGACCGTCATGTTTCAGTCTTCTGAAGAATTTTTCAGCACCTTCCATGTCAGATGCATTCACATATGTTGATAGCATTGTTGTATAAGAGCAAAGATCAGGGGTGCATCTGCAAAGAATGAAAGTGATTGTTGAATATTAGCTCCAAATGAAAAGATTAACATCCATCTGTCAAAAGAAACTTTTCCCTTTGGTCTTCTATTTTGTGGGTCACACAATTTAAGGATCTCACATTCAACTCACAGAAAGTGCTTTAGCAAACTACACATCAAGCTTTTAAACCTGGGTCTGCATAAAGGGGAAACGACATAAACTTTTGTACTTGTTAGAAACTAACCTAGAAATATAAATTAAAATTTTCGTGGGAGATCATAATGCCTTTAACTTTTGATATGCAAACTGTTTCTTATCTCAATATTTTGCATTATGGAAAACTACAATTTAAATATAGGAGTTAAATCGAAGTAGTACTGATTTCTTATTCTTCTGCTTTTGTTACTTCTTTGGTCAGCACATTTAAGTGTCATAAGAGGAACTTCTGATAATGTCCCTGTGACTAAACCTATTTGCCAAAAAAAAAGGTAACACAACAAAGTTCAGCTGGCAAGTAGTCCTGATGAGAGTAAAAAGTTTACCTATCTCTTCTCATGCTTTTGAACACTATACGAGCTTGTTCCACCATTCCAGATATGGCAAATGCATCAAGCAAAATATTATAGGCTTTGTGGGTTGGTCTGAAGAGAAGGAACAAACCGACAAAATAACCTTCCATAAGTACAATCCTAGTCATGGAGTTCAATTTACAATGTCTAGCTGTCAGATATCTTACTGTTGACTTCAACTGAATTGAAAGGGGTATACTAGACCAAAATTAAGAACAACGAAGTGTCAATCTAATATATGAAGCAGCAGACATGGATCCAAACAGAAGGATTAATCAAGTTTATTTGAGTTATAGTGAATTTTCTTTTCTTTTGCTTCCTTTTTCTCATCTTTTCATCCAAGGAAATACAGCAGAAGTTAAGCAGGCTCTATTTGATTGATTTCATCATAGGATTTGTATTCCACTGCTGTTAATATAACCATTGAAAGAATCTAGCCAGATGATAGAAAATTGATCTTTAGAGAAATACCATGTTGAGTGGTTGCAGTATCATTACTGATTGTTTTAGAGAAAAAAGTTTTCATTAGTTACCAAAAAGGAGTCTGTTATCTTTTATATTGGCTTAAGTGTTTTGCATGGGTATGGCATGGCACATTTCTATACGAAGTCAGAGCTTATGAAACAGGAATAATTAGTTGTCCAATGCATAGAAAACAAATAGATCAGCATAAAAGTGTAATTTACTTTTGCTGAACTTGGGCATATTATGAAGAGTGGAACCCTAATTAATGACGCTCGAACATGAATTTGATAAGTAACAAGTCCAACTTGCATTGACTTTAGTTATAAAGATAGTAATTGTTCTTAATATATATATATATATTATATATATATAACATTCGCATACCTCACACCAGCATCAAGCATTGACTCAAAAACGGCTAAAGCTTCTTCTTCCCTCCGGGCTTTTCCATAAGCATTAATGAGAAGCGCGTAGCTAACAACATCAGGCCTAAGACCAGATCTTTGCATCTAGAATCACACATTTACTTCAAAATCTGACAGATTTATATAAACAAGATATTAAGAGAAGGCAGCACAACAACAAGTACTATAAAAGCTCAAGTCCTCAAAGCATTTGGAGAGACTCCTTTAGCATTTTAAAGGTGGTAACAGTAACACACATTCCCACAGCCATGAGGTTGTAATCCAACCGGCAGGTAGAATTTTCCTCCCATGAACCCAGTTGGTAGTTCATACCATCATAGCAATTAAAATTACAAAACAAAAGCCAGAATTTCTTGACTTGAATAAACAAATAAGTATTACACTCATTAAACATCTTCCAGTACTAGGTTTCGAGACATCAACATCTAAACAAACCATGCAAACACGCAGCAATGATCCCTTCACAAGTCAACAAATCTCAAACTTAGTCAAAAAGATATATCCCAAGATTATTTAGACAATAAGTTATTAAATATAGACATAATTATCTTGGTGTGAATACAATCAGTTAGAAGCAAGATTAACCAACTTAACAAATAATGATTAGTATGGATTTTAAATTATTGGGTTGAAATTAAGTGGTTCCCGTTCTAAAGCTTTCACCATCTCCTAAACCTCTCAAAATCCCTTTTGCCAAGAGACCATAATCAGATTTAATAACTTTCATTCCTTTAGCTCAAGAAAGGCAACCTTTTAATCATGCACAGGAAAAAAGTCACAGAAACGATAAACATTAATCTTTGTCAACCATATAAGCAATTAATATTAGCTACAAACATTATGAGAAAGAATATGAACAAATCACAGAGAACCTCAATCAAATAATTTTGTTATACAAGGTAATGAAATATCTGTTTTTCTTCCTTCTACTTTTGTTAAAATATAGCTACTTGCATATTCAGTCCATACAAGACATAATTTTCATACATAAATCTACAGATTTACCTGATCATAGATATTTGACACCTCCTTGTAATTAGTTTCAAATGACATCAAACTGTTATAAGTGACTGTAGATTGTGGTACTCCACGCTCGGTCATCAATGGCAGAATCTTACGAGCTTTTCCATAATTTCCAGCTTTTCTATACATATATATTATCATATGAAACATTTTCTGATCTGGTTTCAGCGCTGATTTTTCTTCATTCAGAAGAGTTTCGAAAAGTTTTTCAGCTTCCTTGAATTTGTTTCCCTGTAGTAACCCCAAGACCATCATTATTCATGTCAATTATAGCATTTTCATGGGAACTTGTATGTTTCTGGTCTAAAGTAAAACATATTCTCTCACCAGCATGACAGCATAAGAAAAGAAACATAGAAAGGAAGTCCATCATTTTACGACACAGAAGTTTCTTTCATTCTCACTCTGCACAAGCCTAATAGCAAGCAATTCGAAGATCCCATCCCAACTTTTATCAAATTCAAGTTACAGAAAGGAGCAGATGGACCTCTGAAATGAAGTATACAATTCTGAAATTTTGTCACATAAAGCCATCAGCAGAAAATGTAAATACCTGAACAAACGTTTTTAGTATTATTTGATATGTCAAAGCAGAAGGTTCTGGGCCTGAAGATAACATCCTCCGGAAAATGGCTTCAGCAGTATTATATTGACCTCCTCTCCCATATGCCTCCATGAGTGCAGTATAGGATATAACATTAGGCAGATAGCCCTTCTTATTCATAAGGCCTAAGACACTCTCAGCCCTGTTGAAATCCCCTTGTTTCCCATAAGCTGTTATAAGCATATGGTAGTCCATTTCACTGAAGTCCCACCAATGCTGTGTCTGAAGCCATTCTAGTATCTGACCAGATAGAGCATAAAAAGCATGCATCAACTTTCTAAACATCTTTATTTACGCATAATTTTACTTTCCAAAAAAAAAAAGGGGAACTTTCTAAACATCCAAATACCACAATAGGAGAAAAAGAAAAGGCACTCAGATTCAGTAAGCAACAAAATTTATCTCTTGTTAAATTAAAATATGATCTTCCATGAATATAGAACATCAAAAATATGAAAATAGTTGAAAAATAAGAGTACTTGATCTAGCAATAGAGTGAAAGAACAGGTAGAAAATTACTCTCATATCATTGGCTGGATAGAGGTTTACCCACACATGATGAGTTGCTTTATCAAAGATCATATGTTTGAGTTAAACCTTGCTTTCATGATGGTCAGTAGATTTTTGCTTAGTCAAAGCTAAAAAGCTTATGGCATTTCTACCTGTCCTTAATCTACATAACTTTAAATGAGAAAATGGATGCAACTTATTCAACAACATACCTCACTGACAAAGTCCCATTTCTTTAACTGCTTAAATCTAACCAACATTCCCAAAACCAGGTCCCTAGGAAGAGCCTGATTTTTTATCCTCTCTCTTCTGAGCACTGAAACTGCTGAGCCCGTCTCCTCAATTTGCATCATCAGTCTCCTCCAGTTCTTCTGATCTGCTTCATCTGCTGCGTCTTTGAAGATTTCAACTTTCCTTCTCCTCTGCATGAACTTCCTGGGAGCCAACATAGACCTAGCTTGTACCTCCATTCTTCCGTTAGTATTAAAGTTGGCATTGATAAGATTACCATTCAGTTTTGACCGGCTGAAATATCCACCATAGACATAATCGTTAATCAGTTAACGGCCAGGTACTGTAATTATGCAGAATACATAATATAAGCAATAGAAAGTTGTTAAAGAAGAAGAAAAAGATAAAATGAGAAGATGGAATACCAATATGAAAAGATAATTAGTAGCGAGGTACAAAGTCATGGTGTTTTCCATGACTTTAAATTGGAAAACTTCATTTTTCGTTTCCATTTTTCTTTTACCATACATAGAAGTCAACAATCAACGGTAAAACAATGGACAAGTAAACCAGCACTCCAATACCCAAAAACAAAAAAGACTCAACTGGGAACCGAAAATTCACATTACTACAATATTCACAACCTCGGAAGTCATATTGCTATAGTTTTGAAGTGCACAAATTAACAACTGCCAAAAATCGATGCTAGTTCGTGTGTACGAAATCCATCTTCCTCTTGCTTCAATAATCCAGAAAGAGAAATGGCATTGGACAACCAAAAAAGAAAAAAGAAGTTATGAAGAAGAAATAAAGAGGGAGAGAGGACCTCCAAGCACTTGAAGAAGCTGAAAATGAAATACAGGGCTTGAGGGATAACGTTGGAGCCATTTTCGTGGAAGGGCAGTCCCCTAACCTCAAGTTTTTTGCCGCTGTTGGTTCCCTCTATCCTCACATAAAGCTACAAATTACAGAAGCAGAACAACAATGAACAACCCCTTCTCCAATTCTCAATTCTACAAGGGACTTTCTTCAAATTTTCAAACTTAGGTAGTGAGAGAGAGAATTTAGCGTTCTCATCCGGGGACTCCGTACCGTAGCCTGATGCAGATACAAGTTTGAAGCTGTGGCTATATGAAGTAAATGCTATGATCGGACGGTGGAAAATAAAGCAAATCGAAGGTGTGGAAATGATACAGAGCACTATAAATATCTAATTTCTACGAATGGAGCGTGTTCGGGAAGGGGTGAATCCAATTCAATTCATATGTTTAGAAATACAAAAAATAGATGAGTTAAATTTATGTATATAATTGAAACCCATAATTTTTATAAATTGAATTTACTCCTTTAAGTATAAGAAAATTGAATTCACTCCTTTAAATATAAGAATTCTATTACATTGAAACTTGAGAAAGATATCTTTAAATAAAAAATTGTTATTTGCTATGAGTTTGTAACCAAATATTCATCAAAGTTTATACATTTATTGTGGGTTTTTATTGAGTATAATTGTAACACCCAAATACCCCCTGGGGGGATATGTGGATGTCACCCAAGACAGTACAATCAAATCAGACTAGTTCACACACAACATCTCAAACAGTACTTACAATACATCACATCATACTGTCAGAAACCGAAATTCAAAGTTATTACAGGCTCAAACGTGTTAAAAACATGTTCAACAATACAAAAACGGACTCCTTTGGCCATTGCGGTTGACTCGTCCCAGTCTTTAATCTCCTCGCTCTGAACCTACACGGGGCAAATCCACC
>JANKOE010000008.1:39128082-39141841 GCA_026284465.1 Erythroxylum citrifolium | reverse complement strand
AATTATTATGTGTAATTATTATTATTATATAATTTGTATTTATTATTATTCAAATTTTATTATTATTATTATTATTGTTGTTGGTGTTGTTGTTGTTGTTGTTATTAGTATATAATTTTTGTTTATTATTGTCCAAAATTATTATTACAATCTATTCAAATTTATTAATATTATGTCTAATTATTATAATAATAATAATTATTATTATTATTATTATTTAATATGTATTTATTAAAAAAAATTCAGCAAATGGCCATTACAAATGGCCTTTTAATGGCCATTTGCTGGTCATTCTCGGGAGGGTGTGCCCTCGCCCTCGCGAAATGGCCATTACAAATGGCCATTTGCTGGCCAGCCTCGCAAGGCGTCTGTTCATTATTATTATAAATTAATAATAATAAATATTATTTATTTAAATAATAATTAATAATTAAATAAATTATTTAATAACATTATTTAATATTTAATTGTAACATTATAACATTATTTAATATTTAATTGTAACATTATAACATTATTTAATAATATTATTATTAAATCATAATAATAAACGGAAGCCTCGCGAGGGCGAGGGCGAGGGCGAGGGCTCGCGAGGCTGGCCAGCAACTGGCCATTTAATGGCCATTTCGCGAGGGTGAGGGCTGGCCGTCGCGAGAATGGCCAGCAAATGGCCATTTAATGGTCATTTGCTAAGTTTTTTTATTATTAATAAATTGCTTATTGATTATTATTATTATTATTTTATTATTTTTATGGTAAATAAAATTATTCTGATGTGTTATAATTTTGAATTTATTTATTTATGATGAGTATTCTTAATATTATCATCATTATTATCATCGTTATTGTTATTATTATTACTTTTTAATTTATTTCTATTAATAATATAAAATTCCTAGTCATTATTATTATTATTATTATTATTATTGTTATTATTATTGTTGTTGTTGTTGTTCTTGTTGTTGTTGTTGTTGTTGTTGTTGTTATTTTGATGAAATTTGTTATTATAATTTTTCTTCTTATTATTATAAAATTCTTGAGTAGTATTAATTTAACTGTTTAAAATGAGCTTTAATTATTAATTTTTTTATAAATCAGAAAAATTAGATTAATAAAAAATTATCTACGTCAAGAGATGGCCAAAGCAACAGTCTCTAAGCCCAACTAAAGGAATTGACAGCAACATGAGGAGTCCTAGACTTCCCCTCACCAAACAATACACGCAAAACTGAAAACAACCAACAACCACAGCGCCAAAAGAAAGACAAGAGTACCAGCAACACACCCATAACAAGATAAACGATGCAAACTCTAGAATATGCAATCAAGTACAGTACTCATGACAAAACAATAAGAGGTGGCTCTCCAATGGAGAGAATGACAAAGGTATGAACTTTGAAGACACCATCACAGCTACAAGGCAGTACACTGATGTGTGAATCTAAGAAGATATGAAGATTAAAACACAATTACGGCCGATCAACGAAAGAGGTACCTGCATAAAAGAAAGAAGAAGAAACAAGGAAAGGAAAAACAAGACAACAACCTCCCTTACCTTCTCTCGGTGTTTAAGCTGAGTTGTTCCCGTACTTGGAAGATCACGTTAGTAATAATGTTCCCCTCTTCCAAAGTTGCATTTTTGAAAGTTTGAAGGTTTCTTTCAAACCATAAGCTATAAACAATAACAACGAGAAGAATGAGGAAAATATGAAGGTCAATGTTCCTGTGGCCTTGGGGCTGGCTGAACCAATGGATAACAGCTGGGAGGTTGAGGAGGTGAGGAATATTGAGCTGAAAGTGGGAGATGCAGTGTAACCACACCGATTTGGAAAAGGATCATTAAAAAAAGAGGTGGTTGGACGACTCATTATCCGAAAGGCATAGAGAGCAATGATTTAGGATATAAGTAAACATGAGCTGGTCCCTAGCCTGGAGCTTATTAAGGACAGCTAGCCACAAGATAAAAGCATGCCTAGGGTTGGCCGCTTTGTGCCAAACTAACTTATGCTAAGGGACTTTTGGAAGAGGAGGCCTCAGTAAGGTGTATGCTGAAGTATTAGTGTAAATTCTGGTAGGACTAGCAGTCCATTCCAGGTGATCCGACTCAGACCCATCTGGTTGGTATGGTAAAGGCTCGAGTGTACGAATGGTCTCAATTGTGGCGCCCTGCCAATACCATATACTGTCTCTAATAATGTCAGCAACTCTTGCAGTCATTGGAAGGTCTGACCCATTGATAGCTCGAGGTGTAGAGAGATCCTTAAGGATACCGCTAGGGTGCCAAGGGTCCTGCCATAAGAGAGTAGAAAAACCATTGCCAATTTTAAATCTGAAGTAATTCCCAATAATATTTCTAACCTGAATAAGTTTCCTCCAATTCCAAGAACTATTAACAGTAGGTTGAGCACTCCAGAAAGTAGACCTTCTAAGAATAATTGAGTGAACCCATTTCACCCATAATGCTTCCTTATCATTGAACAAAATCCAGATTCTTTTTCCTAGTAAGACATTGTTCCAAGTAGATAAATGTTTAAGCCCCAACCCACCCTCAGATTTAGGACGACACAGGTTATTCCACTTAACCTTAGCATGAGATTTAGACTCAACCTTCCCAGACCAAAGGAAGTTCCTAAGTTTGGACTCAATGTCTTTAATGACCTAGAGGGGAAGCAGGAAGTGACTAGCCTAGTAGACCTGAAAAGTGGACAAGACAGAAATAACCAATTGAATTCTACCAGCGTAGGATCAAGCTTTGTGGGTCCATTTATTAACTCTGGCATCGATTTTATCCAACAGCGGAATACAATCACGCCGAGTCAATCGGCCCGTTAAGAGTGGCACACCGAGATTTCTAATAGGAAGTGTTACCCTTTGAAGTCCTGAAATGGTTTCCAATTGAAATGGAAAAGGGTCCACATCAGGAGAGAAAAAAAATTGACTTTTGCTTTGATTCATTTCCATTCCGGAGAAAGAGGAAAAGGTACGCAAATAGGTAAGTAAGGTATTCACCGAGATAAGATCAGCATAGCAGAACAACAACATATCATCAGCAAACAAAAGATGGGACAGTTTAAGAATTTTGCATCTCCAATGGAACTGAAAATTAGGAGTGGCAGCTATAGTATGAGTAAGAGTTCTAGAGAATACTTCCATACAGATGATAAACAGATACGGAGAGAGTGGGTCGCCTTGACGTAGCCCATATTTTCCACGGAAAAATTTAGTAGGAGACCTATTGATCAGGATAGAATAGGAGGGCGAGGTTACGCACTCCTCAATCCACATAATGAACAGAGGAGGGAACCCAGCAGCTAGCAAAACATTGAGGAGGAAGTCCCATTGTATGGAATCATAAGCTTTGGCCAGATCAATTTTGAAAGCACGTCTCTTATGCTGATTAGAGAGATGGTGGTTCTTAAAGATTTCCTGAGCTAAAAGAATGTTGTCCCCTATACGACGATGTTTGATGAAAGCACTCTGGTTTGGACTGATAAGGAGGGGAAGGATCGCTCAAAATCGATTGGATATGATTTTGGTGATCACTTTATAAATCATGTTACAGTAAGAAATGGGTCGATAATCTAAAACAGTGGAAGGCTGAGTGGTCTTAGGGATGAGGGATATAAACGTCGAATTAAACTCTTTGAGGAGTTTTCCATGTTTGAAAAAATCTTGGATTGCTCTAATGACATCGGTCCCGATAAGGTGCCAGGTGTGTTTAAAGAAAAAGCCATTAAAGCCATCCAGGCTAGGGCTTTATTCAGATTAAAGGAAAAGAAGACTTCCCTAATCTCCTGTGCACTAACATCCGCTACCAGATTTAGGCGAAGATGTTCAAGGACCTGGTGAGGAAAAAGAGCGGACACGTACTCATGGGAGTAGTCTAGGGCTTTCTTAGTACCAATATACTCTTGAAAGAAAGTCAGAAAATGGTTCTGAATTTCGTCGAGGGCAGTAATCCTATGACCATTGCTTCTCAACAAGGAGTGAATATTGTTTCGATTCCGATTCGACAAGACAGAGTTATTTATTTATTAATGATATTAAATAATATGATTAAATCCCCAATTATTATTAATTTTGTTATTGATAATAATAAGGAAAAAATTATATGCTTATTTCTCCTAATTCCTTATAATCAGTTTTAATTTATAAATTATTTGAAGAATTATTATTATAAATTATATTATAATAGTTATTAAAAACGTACTTATTCTTTAATCATTCTTATAATTTTAATTGTTTTCAAATATGATAATTATTCTTATTAATAAGAATGATTAAAGTTTTGATATTTATTAATTTTCTACTTACTCTTAATCTTATTATTATTAAATTATTTATTTACTCTTAATCTTATTATTATTAAATAATTTCATTCAATTCGTTATTATTGTTAATTTCGTTCTTAATAACAATAAGGATTAAAATATATGTTTATTTTTGTTATATAAACCCATTGGAGAATAATGACATATAAATAAACACACTAAATATAAAAAATTTAATAATAATAATAATAATAATAATAAACTTCTAATATTAATAAGGACATTTATAATAATAATAATAAATTTAACAAATACTTTACAATTAATTTAATAATATACGGAAGTAATTTAATAATAATATTTAACAGCACTTATAATAATGGAAAGAAAATTAATTACAAATTTACGTATAATAATAATAATAACAATAACAATAATTAATTAAATAAATACACTTTATCATAATAAGGAATTTATAAGTATTAATAATAATACTTAATATTAAGATTTATAATAATAAGTATATATACTCCAGTCAGAAAAAATAATTATAATAATTAAATATTATAAGAATAATTAAATTATTCAGAATAATAAAGTTAATAATAAGAAGAAGAAATTTGGTAATTAAAACAAATTTCATAATAATAATAGAAATTAATATAACAAATAAATTTAATAATCATATCCAATATAATAATAATAATAATAATAATAATAATAATCAATTAATGATAATAATAATAATAATACATATAGTAAATATAATAATAATCATAACAATTATTAGAATAATATAATAAAAATTAAATAATAACAACAATAATAATATAATAAAATTATTCTCATTACAAATATATAATAATAATAATAATAATATTGTTATTATTACTATTATTTATTATTACAGAATATAATAATCAATAAAATATATATAATAAATTTTTTGAAAAAAAAAGTAAGCCACTTTTGGCTTGGCGGACATAGGAGAGGCGCCTGTGGATGGGTCCCATAGGCGCCTCTCCTCTTACCTAAAGCATTTGTAAATTTTTGATTAATGACACGCCGTTTTTGTCTTTGACAGAGTAAGACAGAATTGTCTTAGACAGGTGATCTGCTCTCCCTAAATAGAAATCAAAGCTTAAACTAAAATTGGGGTGCACAAAATCTTGAATCTGGAACCTCTCATGAACAGGAGACTCTTGTGGTGGTGGGCAACGAACAGTTAGTTCAGTAAGCTAGTCCCAGTCCCCACCCTTTCCGACCAATCCTCCGTTGGAGATTATGAATGTGGATAAACAAAGCTGTGCCAAAGGACCGGTAATACTAACATGTCCAATACCGACCAAGAGGCAAAAGGATCCCACAAAATAAGGACTAATTATTTCTGGTGACCCTTTTATCATCTTTTGCCTTATGTTTTTCGGTCCACGTTGCTTTTGGATATGAGAGAATCCTTTTTTGGAATGTCTGCAATGTTGGTGGCACAAATTATTTGCAGAAATTTGGAGGATAAGTGGATATCCACTGCCCTGATACTGACACTGTGGCTATTGCAAGACCTTTAAGGCCCTTAAACTCATTGAAAAGGCTGGGCTTAGTTTCTCAATGCGGGTTAAAGTTAAAGAGAATGGATTTCTGAAGGGATTTGGATTACGTGGAAAGATAAGAGTGTTAGTCTGAAGGGCACTAAGGTTTCTGACCAACGCATGGAAATGGAACTTGTAGGTGTATCTACAGTTGTTTGGAGTCTTATCGTGATTTATGCTACCCCTTTAATGAGCTTCAGAGACTAGTTGTGGGCTTGTGGCATTTTCTTAGTTCGAATTAGGATCTCCCTAACGGTCCTTGACTACCCATCGACGTTTTTAATCAGATTCTTCATCATTACGAGGAAAGGGAGGGCTCCTCAATTGTTGGACTTGGGTTTTTTAAAAGAGTCCTTTTACCTGGACCATTGGTCGGGGAGGGTCTTTAAGAGTATACACTAGATGCTTCAAAGAGTGCTACGAGACTTCCAAACAAGATGTTTAAGTTGGAGACCATCAGAGGTGTTTGTGTTTGGGGTGATACTTCTCTGAATTTTACCTTTGTGGTTCTAAAAGATGGAGGATTCATTATATTGAAGTAGGGAAGTGTTTTTTAACATTGCACAGAAAAGAAGAAAACATTGGCGATGTTTAACGGGTATACAATAAAACAAAGGACATTGGCTCAATAGGAGAATGTCCATCTAGAGGAACTAGAGAGCAAGCTTTAGTGAGAATATAATGTAATCTTGGATCAAGAAGAATTGAACCTCTTAAGACAAAAATACGTGACCGTTTCAGAAGGGCCTATCCTATGCTACTGAAAGTAAGCACATTGATGACCCTGCGATTCCAAGTCTCCTCAAATCACTTATGGAGACGTCCTCGGCTATAATCCCCACTGTTAAAGACTGCTTAATGTTGTTAAGAGCATGAACCCTGTCAAAGTGCTAGGTGTGGACGGTCTTGATCCACGCTTCTTTTATGGTTCTAATGTAAATGTGACTACGATTAAAGATCTTCAGTCGATATCTCTCTGTAATTTGGGCCTTAAAATTATCGAATGTAATTGTTAACAAATCGAAGCCTTTCTTGAATTAATTTAGTATTTCCAAGAAGTTGTTCATTCCCTACGGAGAATGAAAGGTAAACATGTTTTAAGGTGTTGAATCAAAAGAACTGCTAATTGACGTTGGATGATAACAAAATATAATTACTACTAATGTGTGTATTATTTTGATGAAAACAATATTAGTACAAAATAAGCTATATGCTCAAAAAGATAGTGTATGAAGTTTATAAAGATGAGTTAAACTTTGCAACCAATCAAATAAAGATAAAATAAGAATAAAAGAAGATCAAGACTTATTAAGTTTATTTCAAATTTTGTATTAACATTTGTAGGTTCACTTTGTTAATTTGATAATCCTAAAGGCTCGTATGCATAATTATTCATCTTATTTCATTGCATGAGTCTTTATATTCATTAAGAGACATTGAAGTTTTTTATTTTAATAATGAAGTCTTTTGATCTTTCAAATAATATTTGAGGAATATTTTGGAAGTATTTTAATCATATTTTGGTTAAACAAATTTGTTATAAGCATTTAAAATTGCTAAAATCCTATTTTTTGAGTGATTTGTTGACCTATATAAGTTAGTGGTTGACCAATATAGGTTAAAGTTGTTAAATTGATATACCATGAGTTTGTATCAATATTGATTGATGTATTGATCAATCACAATGCTATACTAGTCGAGCAATATGTGTATAGTATGTAGCTATTGTTACGACGTTCTTGGTTTCAACATTTACTTTAGGTGCTAAAACACTATAAATAGGGAACTTCTCATTAGTTTTAGCATCAAGAAAGTTTTGGGTATTGTAGATACACATTGCTAAGGTTTTTTCAATCATTTGAGCATCATTGTGTCATATTTGTGCAAGTTAGCCATTTTAGAGTTATCAAGTGAATAAGTGAGATATTTCTGTTTTATAATACTTTGTTATGGTGTTGAATATTGTACTTAGGGCATGATCCAAGTAGTATTGAGGCTCCTCTTCACCTTGGAAGAAGATTGTAAGAAAGGTTATTCTTTGCCTTGATAGAAGAATTATAGTGGAATTATAAGAAGAGTTTTAGGAGTGGATGTAGGCAAGAGATGCTTGCCGAACCACTATAAAACAGTTTGATTAATTTATTACTCAATTGTTTAATTAATTTATATTAAGTAATTTTCTTATCCTTGTTTATATTGATTGTTATTAATTGAGTACAATGGTTAGAAAAATTGTTAAATTTCATAAACACCTAATTTACTCCCCTCTTGGGTGCCATTAGGTACTAATAAGTGCTATCATAGTGGGTCCATTAGGCAAAGTATTTCTAATGAAATCCTATAATAAAGATCATAATGACATATTTAGGAGCATCATCATCACCATTCAACTAAGAGGTACAAAGTATTAATATACTACCTTTCTTTTATGGAAATGATCATTTTTATTGGAAAACTAGGATGAAATTCTTTCTAATGATAAAAAAATGTAGACTTATAGGAAATAGATTATAATGGTCCCTTTATCCTTACAAAAATTGTAGATAATAAAAGGTAGCCAAATTAAAGGAAGAATGGGACCAACAAGATAGGTGATTAATATCCTTAAATAGTAGGGCCATACACATCCTACTTTGTGTTTTAGGAAGAAATAAATTTAATTGGGTCTCTGTGTGTGAAACGACTTATGAAATCTGACATACATTGAAAATTACTCATGAAGACATAAATTAAGTTAAAGAAAACAAAGTAAGCATGAAAACACATCATATTGTTTTAAATGAAGCATGTTGAAAGCATTTTTAGCATGTATACTAGAGTCATTGATATTATTAATGATCTCAAAGATCTTGGAAAGACCTATACTAATGTTGAATTAGTAAGAAAGTTGTTTAGGTCACTTCCAAAGATGTAGCAAGCTAAAGTGATAGTTGGACAAGAAGCTAGGATCTAATAATACTACCATTGGAGGAACTTTTTGATTTTCTTCTCACATACAAAATGAGGCTCCAAAAGACAAAAGAAGATATGACACTTTCAAAGAAAAAGAATTTATACTCAAAAGAAGAATGAAGTAAAGAGGAATAGATAGCAACTAGTGAAAGCAAAGAAGAATACATTAGCTTACTCAATAGAAAATTCAAGAAGTTCTTAAAGAAGAAATTCTCTAAATGAAATGGCTTCAAATAAGGTAAAAATGATTTAAAACATAAAATATTTAATATTACTTGCTTTGAATGTAGAAAACCTGGACATATAAAGTTACAATGTCCTTAACTCAAAGATAATGAGAAGTGTGAGAGAAAACATAAAAAAAGAGAAAAAGGACAAGAAGAAGGCACTAAAAGCATCAACTTGGGGTGACACAAGTGAATCCAAAAGCAAGCATTCAGAAGAAGAGATAGCTCATATGTTCTTTACTATTATAGAACATGATGAGGTAATATCTAACACTAATTCTTATAATGATAATGATGTTGATTTGATATATGATGAATTAGTAAAAAGTTTAGAAATCATGAGTAAGAAAAGGATGAAATTTTCTTCCATACTTAGGGAAGTTAAAAAAGAGTAGGATGTGTACATGAGTGAGAATGAAAAGATAAAAAATAAATTACATAGCACTAAAGCATCCAAAAATGTGATTATTAATGACAATTATGACTTAGATGCATTAAGGTGCGAGAATGAAACATTGAAAAAGGAAATTGATGCTCTTAAGGACTCTTTACGAAAACTTACAAAGGAAAATGAGAAACTTGAAAACATGTTAGGAGCTTAAAAGAGTTCTAATGATAAGCAAGGAATTGGATATAAATATGAAAGTGTTTCCACTACTAAAACTACTTTTGTCAAAGGAAAACATTTACGTAGTGAAGAACCATTACTTAAAATGACAAATGAGAAGAAAACATATACATTCCAACATAAATTTGCACATGGCACATTCACTAAGTTTCAACCTAAGAACAAACATCATACTTTCATATATGGCTCGCAAACTAGGCATAGCATTCAATACTCTCAAAAGAAGAATAGATATAATTTTTATGATAATATGCAAACCCACTCACACAATATAAAAGCATACATGAAGCCTTCATTTATAGTGGGCATGATATAACTAATTATGTAGGACTTTCGCCATCCTGGGAGACCAAGTGACACATTTAACGTCCAAAGAAAACTTCCTTATTATGCATATACACTTAGAATTCTAAGTAATGCATTTATGCATCATCATTACTCATATAACATTATATGTCGTTTTTTGGGTAAGTTATTGATAATTTTTCTTTATCAAACAAAGGATGCTAAGCAAACCTTTGAAAGTGTAGGTTGAAAAGAAACTAAGGAACCAAGCTTATTTGGGTTCCTAAAATACATTGATTACCTTGTTTTATAAAGCTATTCAAAAAGAAAGAGCAAATGGTATGTAGTAGTAATAGAGATAATAATTATTGAATTGAGAATTATTTTTATAATTTAAATCTTTTATCTTGATGAATCTAACATTTTTGCCTCAGTAAAAGGGTCAATTTTGACCTTAAATTTTACACTAATGTTCAAGTTTAACCCTAACATTTTGGAGAGAACATGAGGACGTAATGAATCCAAGAAGGAAGAACTTAGCTTTAAAGGATTCCAAGGAGGAATTAAGTGAAAAAGAAGAGTCATCAACTGCAGAAAGTGATGAGGAGGACTCATCTAAAAATTCAATATGTTTTTTATGAGAAAGAACTTCAGAAAAAGAAAGGACTTCAAGGGTGGAAATGTAGATTCAAAATATAAATAAAATAAAATAAAATTTTCATATAGGAAACCTAAACATATAAAGTCTCAATGCCCTCTTCTCGTGAAAATGGGAAATATGAGAAAAATAAAAGATGGAAAAAAGAAGGAACTTAGAGCCTCCGTATGCAATGACAAAAGTGGGCATTTGAAAGGAAAAATAGCTTATATGTGCTTCATGGATGAAGATGATGATGATGTACTCTTTAACTCTAAATATAGTGATAATGGTAATGATTTTGAATTTTCATATGAAAAACTGGTTTAGGGCTTTAAATTACAGGTATTTAAAGGAGGAATCTAACTTCTAAACTTAAAGAGGCTTAAAAGTAAATGAAAAAAATAGAGTGAAGTATATAGAATCAAAAAATCTAAGAGTGCGATCATTAATGATAATCATAACTTAGATGCATTAAATCATTAATTGAATGTAGATTCAATGACTCATTGTCCAAATTTACAAAGGGATGCGAGAAACTTGAAAGCATTTATTTACATAAATTAAAAGAATTGCATTAACACTCCATAAGGAATGGAAAATAAGGTTATGAGGCCTTTAAACCAGATGCATGACTTAAACAAACCATATTAAAAAACAACCTTAAGAAATTCCATCTTGTGAAGTTTAAGAAGTCTCATCCTTTATTATTCAGTTAGATTACGGTGGAGTAATCATAGGTAAAGCTAATGCCTAAGTAATGTAATTTTAATTTGTATTGAGAACGTCCCTTTAAATTCTAGAACTTCACACCTTAGTATCTAAGAGGCAAGTTCTAAAATTCAACAATACACTTACTAAACCTGAAAAGTATCCTTTGCACCATCAGTTACTCTTTAATCGAATGAACTAGATCTTGAAGAACAATTCCTCTATGATTATTTTGCTTTCTAAAAATCCTCAAACTTCTTTCTATTTATATAACATTGATAATATTTTTTAAGGATATTTTATAAAGTAGTTGGTCTTTTTTGAAAACTTTGTGATTTAATATGATGAATTAATAATATCATCCCATTTCGATGGAGGGGGATTTAAGTTACAAAGTTACAGTATTCCTTTCTTGATATAGAAATAAATGTTGCATTTAAAGAAAAAAATGATCAATTGATTTATAATATTAATTCATATTGAACAAGTGGTTAGTATATCCATGAATCCACTAATTTTATTAGAAGTGATCAACCTCTCCTTTATCACAAGGCAAGGGGTGAAGGCTTTAGGGCTAGCTTGTTGAAACCAAGCAAATTTGTTCCATTTAACCATTTGAGTATGATTCCTTAGCAATATCATAGCAGGAGAGTTAGATAAGCTACCAAATGAATTCCTATTCCATAATATAGTATACTCCTTATTAAGGATGAGAACTATATTTAGGCAATGGTTTATAAGAGGAATCTTTTGTAGTAATTTAAAATATATTGGTCTATAATCGAGGAATTCTTTAACTGATGCATTATCTGGGAACATGTTTTGTAAAGGATAAAGCTTTGTGACCTTGCTTAAAAGACCTAAATTGGTCAGGTTATTATACCAGAAGTTTATGGAGTCTCCATTACTGACCCTGTGTTTGATCTCGAGTCTTATTGACTCCCTTAATTTGAGAATATAAAGCATACTCTAAGAGGAATTATATCTAGGCTTTATGTCCTGGAAACTTAAATTACTTAGATAGTATGCATGAATCCATTTGACCTAAATTGCTTGCTTATTGGTGAGTAGCCTCTAAATTATTTTAGTCATGAGAACTTTGTAGGTGATTCTGGTTGGAGATATTCATAAGCCTCTTCATACCCTATAATATATAGTTCACTCCATTTAACTTTAGTTATAACATATTTAGTAATGTCCCCTGAGTAAAATAATCTTCTCAATTGTCTTAACTATTCTTATAATGAACGTAATATAGGAGTAATAATAAACATAAAGGCTATTCAAAATAGAATTGATAAGCTAAATTATACCTATTAAATATGGATTTTATTGAACCACCTTGTGATTCTCCTTTGTATCCTTTCAATCAAAAGATGAAAGTCATTGTATGAAGGTATCTTCAAGTAGAAGGGAATTTTTAAGTACATAAAAGGACGCTTTATAGTTTTCAGGCTTGCCAAAGTGGTCAAGGATAATATTAGATCATCTGCAAAAGATAAAATGTAAATCTTTAGCTTCTTACATTTTGAGTGAAATTTAAGATGCCTCTCCTAATTATTAATCAATCTAATAATTCTTGTACATACTTCGTATTTAAGGTAAAAAGGAATGGAGATACAGGATCTCTTTGCATCAAAACCCTTGTAACCTTAATTAGCATGGAAGGCTCCCCATTGATTAATACAATGTAAGATACTAAAGAAATACATTTCTCAATCCATCCAACAAAGATAGTTGGGAATCCAAATGTTTTGAGAGTGTTAAAAATAAAATTCCAATCAATGAAATCAAAACTGATTGGAATGTCTCTTATTATAACCCTTAAGAAGCCCTAAAGTTAATAATATGTTATCCACTATTTGTCTCCCCTTGATAAAGGACTCTTGGGAAGAATAATTTTGAGCCTGTCAGTAATAAAATTGGATACAATTTTATAAATCACATTAAGGCATGGAATAGGCTTGAATTCCTTCAGTGAGTAAAGGGAAGGAACTTTTAGTATGAGCTAAATAAAATTCTTTTTTAGTTCCTCCAAAATTTTACTATGGTTGAAGAATTCCAAAATTGCTTATATCATAATTGTATTGGTGTGAGTCTATATTTTCTTTAATTAAAAAGGCATTTAAGACATCAAGGCTTAGAGCTTTATTTAGATTGAGAGTGAATAAGGCCTCTTCTACTTCATTAACATTGAAGGGTCTAGATAAGAACTCAGCCCCTTAACTAATAATTTACTCATTAATATAGATTAAAGTATATGCACAGAAGAGGAGTTATTTTCCTTACTTAAACGACCACTTCACTTACTTCTCTTCTCTTTTTAATGTTTCTTTTCCTTTTATTTTCATTTCATTCACTTACTTAATGCTTAAGTGGGCGTAAGCCCAAGCTTCCTTCTCCTCCAACTTAAGGTTTTGTCTTTTAATCACTTAACTAACTTAATCCTTAGCCCACTT